>VMDR010022887.1:0-15940 GCA_007922815.1 Macrotus californicus | reverse complement strand
CAAGATCAGGAATACAATTTACAGTTTACATTTCATTCCTCTTCCCACATCTGCAGATGAACTGGGCTTTGATTTATCAAGGGCGGCACTAGTGAGGCATGGATCCAAACTGCTGATTAGGGCAGGGATAGCTCTGTTTCTTGTTTCCTTTGGTCCGACAAGCAAGACAAGGCAAGTTCTCCTCATATTGACGACAGAAGTGAGGGACAAACAAGTAGAAACATGGATACCTCTTAAAGCCTAATGTCAGAACAGGCCACTTCTGTCCACATTCCTTTGGACAAAGCAAATCATTTGGTCAAACCCAACATCAGTGGGACAGGGAGGGCAGCATCTCTAGAAGGAACTGCGAAGTTGTGTTATAAAAGGTGAGGATAAAAGGAGGAATACAGGTTTTTGAAAAAATAATATGATCTAACTGAGAAGAATTCATCAGATTAAATCTGCGGGGGAGGAAAAATAGTTTTCCTTATACCTTTCTAAGTTCTTTTGGGTGGACTAATAATCAAACTGACATGAGAGAGCTTAACGAGAGAACATAACTACATTTATTACACATGTACTTATGGGGATTCCCTAGGAATATGAGACCAGAGGACAAATCTGCAGTTAAGGCTTATATATCATTATGAGCTAAAGAGAAGGGGTAGGGGCTGGGACTTCAAAGGGCATGGGGTAAATTCACATGGAAATTGAAAAGCAAATATTTAGTAAACAAATGTTTGTTGGGCCACTTTTAATAATGGGACACAGAGAGGACTTTGATCAAATAGGACTTGTTAGCTTTCTCCCTGTCTATCCCACACTAATTTGTATTAAATTGTAGTTATCTATGAAGCTATCTCCCTTCCTGCTGCAGATTTTCTCTCTAAATTCCTTTAGGAAGTTAAAGGGAAGGTCAAAGGTTTTTCCTGAGTCTTTTGTTTCTTAAAAATAATGACATTAAAATAATTAATATCCTAAAAAGGCATATGGGGTGGGTAATGCTGCTTTCCCTCAGTCTAAAGCAAAGAATTTATTTTTAAAAGATTTTTAAAAATTGATTTTAGAGAAAGGAAAAGGGAGGGAGAGAAAGAGGGAGAGAGACATGAATATGAGAGAGAAACATCAATGGGTTGTCATGTATCCATCAGTTGCCTTACATATGCACTTGCCTCACCCCCATTGATTGCCTCATATATGCCCAAATCTGCAACCTTTGACACAGGGAGATCTTTCCAGGTCACTGGGCAGAGGAAGGGGCAAGTGAAGGAGGGGTCCTGAGGCCATGTGGGAAAGGCCGCGGTCCCTGGAGTGAGGGTGTGGTCACTGGGAAAGCTGGAAGCTGTGCAACAGCGTCCTATTGCTCCCAGCAACTGAGCTAGCGTGGTGCGTGGCAGACTTCCCTACCTCCAGGCTGAGATGCAGGGGAAGGGGGCCCTGAGTGTAATCTGTGCAGGCTGGAGAGGGTGGTTGATGGAGGGAAAAGTCCTCCTACTCCTTTCTGGAACATGGCGACAGGGGTGGTGCCGACCTGACAGTATAGCCTGGGAGATAGATAGGATTGGCTGGCAGAGCTGAACCCTTCTGCAGTGCATAGACTTTGGGGACCCATACATTTAAATGGAGGGTGGGGAACAATGTGATTTTTCTTCTCCTTGTTCACCCTGTTGGGGGGCAGGGTGCTCACAGACCTGTAGGCTCTGGAAGCTGTGTGGCCAGATGACAGGCCCTGGGACACCCCCTCCTCTACCCCCAGCACAAGAAGAGGTGGCAGCAGGGGCAACTGACACTCTGTGCTCCTGCTTGCCAGATGCATGGATGCACTGGAGAGCCAATAGCTGGAGGGAAGAGGTACAGGTTTTGGGCCAGGGGGCAGCAAGTGAAGGAAAGGGCAGCATGCAGTGAGTAGGACACCAGTGACCTCCAGACTCCAGGGAGAAGCCTGAGGCCGGACAGTGGTGAGGAAAGAATCCACATTGCCTGGGTGATCATGCAGTGGCCACCTGTGGTTTCCCAAAGATCAGTATTTTAAATAGGGGAAAGAGCTCCAGGTGAAGCTTTGAACTGATCTGGCAAGAGGATGGTGAGTTTTTTTCTCTGGATGTTCCAGAAGGAATGGACTCTGAGGCAGAAGCCTGCCATCTTCAAAAATTGTGTATCTTTTGAATAAAAGACACCTTTCTTTTTTCACGAAACCTCTGCCTCCAGAATTTTGCCTAGAGGGCGGTGGTGAGCAGCAGAACTCTTTGTTACTGTCCAGTAACACCTAAGCATCTGCCCTGACCAGGAATTGAACGTGTGACCTTTCAGTTTACAGGGTGGTGCTCTAACCAACTGAGCCACATTGGCCAGGGCTATAGCAAAGGCTTTAAAAATGGGTTCAGTCAAAATTCATATCCAATTTTCATATCTACTCTGTATGATGTACCCTACTGCTATCTTCTAGACATTGACAGGAGTTTTAAAACTTGCGGCTGGTCATGTAAAGCCTCCTTTGTTTTGTGTGGCTTATGTTGTCCCCACTTGTTGGGTCTGCATTTGTTTCTGTTATAGAAATTTGCATCTTTTTAAATTTTTATTTATTTATTTATTATTTTTTTCAAAAGTAGAACTTTCTGTTCACTCCTTTCTATTTGCCTAAGGAAAGCATAACTTTCACTAAACTCGTGAGACAGCCAATCAAGCTGAGGAGAAATTCTGCTTTATTTTCTTGTAGAATTTCTGATCTGAAAGAGGAAGGATGAATTCTGATATTATTGAACACTGCCTCTTAATATCACATAAAATTATGTTTTGCTTCTAAAACCAATAATCCCTTGAGACCTCAGGTAGTATGAGATGTCTTTTATTCATTTGCATTTGACACAGCATTTACAAATATATAGGCACACACACATTATTGTACAATATGGGTAAATGACAATAGTCGTATCTGTTGACTTGTGTGTAGATTGAGTTTTTCTGTATTTTAAAAGTGAGATTGAAAAAGCAACCTTTTTTTTTAGCAGTGGGCTCAGCAACGTTCTTGTTGTCTCCACCCAGAAAAATGCCCGACATTCAAGGAAATCAAGTCTAATAATACTGTACAAAATGTAGTAATTCCCATTTTAAATGTATCACACCGATCTTCAAGTTGTTCAAAGGTTTAGATCTACACTTTACCCAAAGAAAGAGAGAGGATCCAAGCCTTGGAAATTTGGCCTCAAAACAACCATGCTTATTCATACTCTAAATATTCATAAATATTTTCAATGAATACTTCTTGACCATCTCCCATTTTTCCAAACTGTTGCAAAGTTGAAAAAAGCATCTTGGGGATCTTACATCTTATTGGGGGAAGTTGGCTAGAAAATAAACACATACAATTCATAATTATAATGATATAATTATGCTTTATTCCATAGGTATAAATCAAATGTTGTGAAGCAACAACACAGGAAGATTTGTAGAAGTCTTTCCTGCCTCATTTCCAGCACTCCATATGTTGCCTAATAGGAGAAGATAAAAGAGATTCATTATAACTGTGATCCAATGAAGAGAGGTATCTGCAGGCTTGTTCTGGGGAATTTTTTGTGGTGAGTTTTAAAGAGTAGCTTGTACCTGCTCAGAATACATGCACAAAAGATAAGGCAATTTATTCATTCAACAAATATTTACTGTCTGACTGTTATGAGCTAAACATCATTCCCATTCTTAAAATATCTCAATGAACAAAACAAAAATCACTACCTCTACAGAATTTACATGCTTGTAGGAAGACACAGACAGTAAGCAATCAACATAAAAGTAAGTAAGAAAGTATGTTGGAAAGTTATTCCTCAAGGAGTTCCTATTTCACATCTATTCCAGATTGATGATTTCTCAGAGACCACAATAATTAGAATTACTTTCAATTGTCTAGTTCTGTTAGACTGCACTTTGAATCAATAGGACATGGAGAATGGATACCATGGTGCTCCAGTTATATTCAGGTTACAGATTTTATAACACTCGCTTGTTTACATATCTTCTTTTCTCTAACTGTGTTACAAGCTCCTTGATGGCAGAAATTATTTCAGTTTTTTTAGTTTCTGGAGCCCTTCACAATGGATACTAAGTAAATTGGTGATATTTACAATGAGTCTTCAAGAATGAGTGGGCATAGAGGCGCAGTAAGCACAGACAGACTAGGATGTGAAGGGGCGGGAGGAAAAGAGAATATGGAGAATTTGAGAGATAGCAAGAAATTTAGTGAAAGTTAACTTCAGTTTGAAATTTCACGATGTTCCTGTGATGTAGAAAGAGCAAATGAAGTAAGGATTTTATAAATGGAAGAAATTAGGACTGCAATAGAAAATGGTTACTTGTTGTGACAGTGACTCCATGACTCAGAGTTGGTCCTTCTCACTATGAAGGGGCCCACTGCATGAGTTCATTGGTCACTGTGCAGAATTAGCCGAGTACAATACATCTGGAAACTTTGGAGGTTACTTCAAAGTTATATATTAGGGATGGGTTTTGCATGAAGGAATCTGTACCTTTAAAATCCTCGAAATGAAATCTAAGACATTGCTTGCAACACTGTCACTCATTCTTGGGTTTGGTGAAGTCCATCTGCAGGTGGGGTGAGGAGCCCCGCTTACTGTCATGGTGGTTTCCTGAAGCTTTGATCAAATAAATTCTCATCTCTGGCTCTTGCGTTGTTTAACTTTGTAAGGAATTATTTAGCTTTAGGAATGTTTAACTAATTTCAGGGAGGGGAAAAACAATTCTTGTTTTTTCCTGAGCGCTCTGGGGTTCTGAAGAATGAAGAGACTATAGACAGAGAACAGGGCATTATTATTATAATGAGTGAGGGTGTGGATGGATTCAAGTGGGATTGCATTTTGTTATGATAAAAAGATAATTAGTGAAACATCTGTAGCCTGGGCAATTCATCTAGAGATGATTACACAGAGCCTGGCAGGAAGGCAACACTGTATTATCCACGGGCCTGGAAGACCACTGAATGGAGCCTGCCGCACTCTGTGAGAGAAGAAGAGGGAAGTGAGATAACTTACTGTGCAAGACAAAGGACACTCTTCTCTTGAATGGAAGTATTGAAAATGCAAAATGCTGGGAGTGCATATTTTCCACCACTGTAGTTTGAATACATTTGGGACTTTTCCCCAAGCATCTGCTCTTTCCTGCCTTTTCCACTGCTCTCCCCAGTGTGGGGGCGAAAAGGCCCAAACAAAACACAGAGCACATTGATAGGAAACAATTCCAACAATCAGATGGGAATAAATGAAGGAATAGCAGAGTGAAGTCAGCTATACACATGTAACTGAACAAAAGTGGTAATTTGGAAACAGCAGGAATGACTGAGTTTGTGAGTGGAATGATGAGAAAGTGGAATTCATGAGGAGAGGATGAAGAGCTTATTTCAACGTAAATGTTTTCTTGGTGAAATGACTTTGGGAGATAAATCAGCGATAACCCAGACATTCCCATGATCTCCTGCCCTTGTGAGGTAGGGTGGAGGAGGGTGAAGGGTTTAATTGCATTTCCCTTAAGTGCCAAGTAGTATCACATAACCTTTGTTCTGCATCATTGCAGGAGGAACAGTCTTGCTTTAAAAAATTACTGAAAATCCTTGGGGAGTAGTGATGTGCTCCACAAATCTGTCCTGGGTGTTGTTGCTTCTCTCTTCAGATGCCTGCTCTGGACTTCTCCGCTGATCACTCCAGTCCACTCTCTGTGGCTGCCGTTTTCTCCACCCATTTTGTACTCTGAGAGGGCCACCCCTCACCTTGTGTTTAACAATGCTGTACTGACGATTAGGGGATAGCATAAGGGAATTGCACAGTGAGTGGGTGGTGAAATTCTATCAGTGCTTCCATGAGCTGTTAGCAGGTGCTGAGCCCTGTATTCATATATTGATTACTCAGCGGAAACTAACATTTTTCCAAGTGCATTATATGTAAGGTGGACAAAATACAGGATGCCTTGGCCCTGGCTGATGTGGCTCAGTTTGTTGGAGCATTGGGTCATAGACTGAAGGGTCGTGGGTTGGGTTCCCAGTCCAGGCAGATGCCTAGATTTCATGTTCATTCCCTGGTTGGGGCATGTGAGAGAGGTGACCAACTGATATTTCTCACATTGATATTTCTCTTCCTTTCTCTCTCTCTCCCTTCCCCTCTCTCTAAAATCAATAAGCATGTCCTTGAGTGAGGATAAAAAAAAATACAGGCTACCCTGTTCAATTTGAATTTCAGATGAAATAAAAATAATGTTTAGTAAGTATGGGACTATTATTAATTTTTTATGGAATTCAAATTTCACTGGATATTTCATAATTTTATTTTCTAAACCTGACAGCCCTAATTATAGGCATTATTATCTCATATTTTTGGGCTATAATAACAAAATACCCCAGACTGGGTGACTTATAAATAATATATTTTTATTTCTCATAGTCCTGGAGACTAGGAAGTTCAAGATCAAGGTGCCAATAGATTCTGTGTGTGGGGAGAGGCTGCTTCCTGGTTCTTGCTGTGTCTTCTTGTGGTGAAAGAGGCAAGGATGCTCTATGGGGTCTCTTTTAAGGGCACTAATTCCATTCAGAAAGGCTCTACCCTCATGATCTAGTCGCTCCCAAAGTCCCCACCTCCTAATACACACATTGGCATTTAGGTTTTCAACAGTTAGTTTATTTTTTGGGGGGAGGGACATAAATGTTTATTTCGTAGAAGTTATTTTACTTAATAATGCAACAATCCCAAGAGGTTCATTTTATAAATGAAGCATTGAGGCATGAACGGCTGTGTAACTTGTCCAAGGTCAAACAGCTAGAAAGTGGTGAACCAGGACTTAAATCCATTAGAAGGGCCTTTAATCACAGTGCTATCTTCCAACAGCCCAGAGACAGGGGTGATTACCCCGTTTCTACGTTGCTATCAGAGTCTGCGAGGTCAAGAAAGCGGTGCCGTGTCGTAGAGCCAGTAAGGCTGGCAGGGCTGTGATTGGGGCCCCGGGACGCCTGTCTCCAGAGCCCATGCTTTGAATCTTTATCTTTAAAGATGAAACCATAGAACTGGAATTTTTCTAGGTATGGGGCCAATGAGGTTTTTGACTTGTATATATTTTCTTTCAGGGTAACATGAGACACTGGATAATGAAAGAGAAATGCCTAGGAAGGCCTAATGCCGTTTAGTGTCAATAAATTATAGATAGTTCTCACCAAGGTTCCTTTTAGAGTAAGAATTTATTTTGCTATTTCTAATAGTTTAAGTGTTGGTATTAGAATCTTTCTGTAGCTGGAGGGTCTGAACTGTAGAGAAGGTGATTCATCTTTCAGCGTCTAACCTTATGCTCATGTTAGCTCAGAAGATTTATTAAACTCCCACAGCATAGAGTCCTTCACTATAATTGTAGTGAAAGTATTTCCTAAATTTTGCCCTGTCTACTTCATTTCACCCTCAGAATTAGTAATGACATGGTTTAATCCTGAGAAAACATGCAAGATGTTTCTTTAAATTTACTCATTCTTATTGTACCTAGTCTGATTCTATTTCAACACAGTAAGTAGCTCAGGGCAAATCTAAGACACAATACAAATATGGGCTTGTCAGCAAAGACAATTTCTTAAATATGCAAATCAGACTGTTTTAACTTTTAAGAATGTGTTCATTTGAATCAAACAAAAATATGTCAAATGGATACATTTCTAATGACAGGCATAGAAATCGTGGTCTCAGAATGAAATTCGCCTTCTCTCCCCATTATTTGAGGCAATTGACCATTTGTATGAAAACCAAGTAACTATGTGCTCCAATGCTTTTTGAAAGAAAGGATGCAGAGAAAGGGAAAACACAAGGATGGGCCACCTGTAGATAATAGCACAGCCTGACTCTGATCTTTGAAATGAACTGAAAATATTACCGTTACACAACTCGTGGGTGACTGGGCCACCTTTGAATCTACTTTTTGAGTTCTTTTTATAAGCTTGAGAATTATTCACTTCCAGAGATGAAAATGTCTGAGTAATTTTGAAGGGTCACCACATAAGGCCTTTCTTAGGAGGCTCATGATGGTCTTTAGTTACACAGAACATAAATGGATGTTCACCACTATACTATGGATTATTTGATGTATAACTGCAATCCCTCACATGTTTTCACATTACAGACTAATAAGATGTTTACATTTACTGACTCATTCCGTTCTCCTAAGTGAGCTAAGTGAAACAGGCAACATTTTCCCTACTTCTTGCTGATGCTGGAGCACACAGTCAGGATACATGGAAACTAGGGCCAACATTCAGCTCTTCGCGGTGCTCCCTGTTATATAATGATTGTTGTGTGATTTGTCTGGGTACAATTTGTTACAGGATTAGCCCAATTTGTTTTCCGGGCCTTTAGAGGTAAGTGTGGCATATAATAATTTTCTGAAAATTCCTATTTTTCACTAGTTAGCATTGGCCTGAATTCAAAGTTGAGGTGGATAATGTCTTGTGATACACTTTGCCTTGTTTTCCTTCGCTTTTTGGGTTTCCCTTCTTGTTTCTTAGTGGCAAGTGTTCTCATTCTGCCCCCTTTTTTAATATTGAAAGACCCTTACTGCAAAACTCATCTAAAGCTGTTTTCTGAGTGGTTACCCATGTTTCAAAATGATTTTCCTTGTAACAAAACACAGAGCCATCTCATCCAAGTGACTTTGGTAGAACCAAACCAACCAAAAATTCCACAAATGACGGAATATTGTCCTTCTCAGTGGTATATAAATTAGAAAGAGAATGCTTTAAAAGCTTTGGGACAATAATAAAAAATTAAGTTTTTGTATTTTATTTTCACTACAATTTGTCCTGGGGTGAATTCATTTTTATTTAGTCTGCTTTGATTCATGTTTTCTGTATTTAAGTGTTCATGTATTTTAATAATTAAAGGAAGTTCTGAGTTATTATCTCTTTGAATATTACATTCCCTCAGTTCTACTTTTTTTCAAAATGCTTATTAGATGTTTGTTGGATCATCTCAAGATATTAGCACATAGTTTGTACCTAGTAAATGCTAGATTTTTGGTAACAGTGATAATGATGACAACAATGATGATTGATTTAGAAATGGCTACATGGTATAAGTAAAAGATCAGATGCTTTGGAAGTACATTGACTTGGGATGAGATCTATTAGCTGTATGGTGTTGGCAATTTTCCTTAACTTCTTTTAACTGTAGCTTCCTTATTTGTAAAATAGCGCTTAATTCCTGGAGTTTTAAATAATTTGGTATTTAGTAGGTTCTCAATAAACATTAATTTTCCTTTCTTTAAATTTCGTATTGAAACATCAAGTCATACACATTGTTAGAAGAAGAAATAGTCATCATTTGGTTTTGTAAGGCTTCGTGGAAGGATGAGTGAAACTGTTTAAGAAAATGTAGGATTCACTGGGGGGACTTTTAAGCATGGGCAGTGGTAGAAACAAAGACTCTGAGCAGGGAAAGATAGTGAATGAGCAGAATCATTTGACTGAAAAGAGGGGTAGATGCATAATGGGAGCTAGGGTTAGAAAAACAGTATGGGGCCAGATTAAAGATCACTTCCCTGTTTGGTCAAGAGAATGGTCTTTATACCGTAAACACATTAAAGATTTTTGAGGAGGGAGCAACAGGATCAAGTTCAAGAAATCAGTCTAATGGCAGTTAGTGGAATGCATTGAGGAATAAAAGCAGTAGGAGGACTAGGGTACAAAGGATTTGGACTAGTACATTAGCAATGTGATTGAAAGAAGATTAAAGCCAACCTTGGTGCAGCAGTGGAAGAGAGAATTTGGTGATTGAAAGGGAAGGTGAGTCAAAAGGAGAGTTAAAAGAGAATCCAAGATATTGAATCTGAATGTAAAGTCAAGAATGGAAGATTTGTGATTCAGGAGGGCAATAAAAATTTAATTTTGAGTATGTGAACATTGTAATGGCAGGATGCCTGGGTGACTCTATGCAGAATTGTTGGTTATCTGGAAATATCTGTAGTTTCCCAAATGTCAGACTCTCTCTGTTCTCCATGCTGTTGTCCAGGTCCTTTCCTCCACTATTTGCTGGTTTACTTCTGCTTGTCTTTGAAAACTCAATTTAGGAGCCATGAGAAAATCCTTCATTCCTCTACTTTCCTATCAGGTCTAGATGTGCCTCCAGTGGGATCCAGTAAAATCTTAATGAAACATCCACCAGAATATGTATTGCTTTACATTATTTGCCTTTTTCCTTCAGAAGACTAGGAACTCTATAGTACCAAGCAGAATATATGACACACAGGAGGCAATTAATAAATTCCTTATTGATTGGTGAATGATTGAGCCAAAGTAGAAATATCCAGCAAACTTTCTAAAATGTGACCAGTGAGGAGAATTATTTTTTCTTTTCCTTCTGAATTTATAGCAGATAAAAATATAGACCTTTGCATCTGCACATTTGGTCATCAGTGTCAATTTATCTGACTGCTTCCTTGACTTAAAACTAGGCCTAGGATTTTGGCAACTCTTCTGAAAAGATTTCATGCTTAATCAAAGCCCATTTGAACAATTCTCTGAGGGGGTCATTTTAATTCTTATCCATTCGTCTCTACCTCCAGTAATCAATGGAGCAGCAAGAGAGCAGATATCCTTGCTTTCTCATTGCTCCTTGAGGTACAAACCAATTTTCTAGCTTCAACATATCCTAGCAAATAATTGTTTAGTTCTGAAATAAAACTATTACTGCAATAGTGATAAGATACCAGTAGGACAATAAAAAATGAAGTCTTAATGCATCTGGTGTGAGTGCTTCAGGCTGGCAGGATGCCTGAGGTGGTGAATGGAGCCTGGCAGAATTGCCTGAAGGTCCAAGTGCAATCGTAAATGATTTCCATAAATAGCGTGACAGAATCTTTGCTGTCTTGTGCGCTGTGCTGCAAAAAAGGGGCAGAGGCCGCTATTCCTGGAGTGAAATGGACTTCTTTTTATGTTGCTAACAAAGAGGAGCCCACTGGCAGTGTACGCCATGGTCTTTGCTTTGGGTTTTAAAAACATGTAGCTCTGCCTGGTTGGAAAAATTGAAATTCTGTATGGCACCTGCCTGTGACAAATGTGAGTCAAGTTATCCTAGCTCATTAGTGATGTGACTAAGGAAAAAAGAAAATTTTCTCACCACCGTCTAGGCAAAACAATATGTGGGCCAAAGGGTGATGTCACAGAAGGAGTAAATGGATTGGGAAGCAGGAGTCTGTGGCATAATAGATTACGGTCTTCAGAGAGAGACCTGCATTGTGGCATTCTGTGTGTGGTTTTTATACTTTACAATGGGGACAATACAGTCCTCTCCATGCCATCGTGAGGATTAAGTCAGAAAATATGCCCAACAGTGAATATATTTTTGGCAAAGACAAGCCACATTTCTTAACACTTATTAGGGTTCTATTAAGTACTATACTTGTTGGAATACTGAATAAAGCTGTGAAAAACAAAGTCTTTAAGAGAAGTCCCCCTTTTTAAAAAATAGAAATAAGTAGTTTGACTCAAGCACTGGTCCACAAATGTCTTATGAAAGACATGATGTATTGAAAATGGATACTTTAATTAAAAAAAAATGATTTTTAAACTTAGTTTTAGAGAGAGGGGAAAGGAGGAGAAAAAGAGGGAGAGAAACATCTATGTGAGAGAGAAACATTGACTGGCTGCCTCCTGCACATGCCCCGAATGGGGGCAGAACGTGCAACCCAGGCATGTGCCCTGACTGGGAATCGAACCAGCAATCCCTTGCTTTGTAGGATGATGCCCAACTGAGCCACACCAGTCATGGTGAAAGTGGATATTTTCATCACCTGTACCTTGCAAGTAGGAAAATTTAGAGAACTGCAGCCACAGCAATCTGTATCAACTTTTGTACCATGGCTATCCCCACCTCAGACTGTGTGGGTGGGGGTGGGGTGGGGGTGGGGGGCAGTACATCTCTTTTCAATGATATTGAACTGGAAAGGAATGAGGCATGATGCTTTGAAAGTCTCGAGAGCCCTATCAACCTAAGAGTGTTAATTGTGTCTGTGTCCCTTTTGTTTAGATTTCAGGGGAGCTTTGGAAAGAAATCTAAAAGATAAAATCAGATAGTCACAAGGAATACCTAAACCCTTCCTCGGTGATTTTATGGAGACCTATAATTTTCAGTTCACTTTAGACTGTAGGTCAAATTGATTTCACTAGTTTGATTGAAATTACAAGTCAATTTAATCAGTAAAAAAAGAAAATAAAAAAGAACTAGACAGATTAGTTGAACATGTAAGTCCGCACTTACTGTTAAGGAGTGAGATCAATAGGATGTCTTTGAAAACTACCTGGGAATCAGGTGTCTATAGGAGTCTTTTTGAGCCTTGTGGAAATACCTCATGTAAGGCTGGGAGATCCAGGCAGCAGATGGTATTTAACTACTATGTGAAGCACTGAAATCTGGAAATGGAAAATGAAAGCATGGGGAGGGAAACAGGAGAAAAGGGCATTTAAATATTAGGACCAAAAAATAATCTTTATGACCCTTAAAAGATGGCAGGACCAACAGAATGCAAACGGAACCTGCCTGCAGTGCATAGAGTGATTAAGAGAGGCCTTTGTAGGCATCGAGGCAGAGAATTAGGAAAAGAAGAAATTTTGAAAATAAACAAACTTTGCAGCATTATTTACAATCGCCAAGATATAGAAGTAGCCCAAGTGTCCATTACTAGATGAGTGGATAAAACAACTATGAAACATTTACACAGTAAAATTCTTCTCGGCTAAAAAAAGATGGAAATTTTACCCTTTGCAACAGTGTGGATGGATCTGGAGAACATTATGTTAAGTGAAATAAGCCAATCAGAGAAAGACAGGTACCATATGATTTCACTTATATGTGGAATCTCATGAACAAACTGAACTAACAAGCAAAACAGAGACAGACTCATAGATGGAGAGCAGGATGAGAGCTAGTGTGTGTGTGGGTGTTAGGGAGTGCAGGGATTGAGCAAAAAGGAAAAAGGACTCATGGACATGGACAATAGTGAGGTGATGACTGGGAAAAGGGGAGTATAAGGGAACTAAAATGGTAATAAAAATATAATAAAGATCATATTAATAGTGGGAAGACAACAGTATTTAAGAGATCTGAATCTAAATTCAGTGTCTACTCTTTAGTAGCTGATAATCCATTCATCATACTTAAGGCCTATCTTCCTCACTTAAAAAATGGCAAATATTAACATTTACTCTGCAAGGCTTTATAAACATAGGTAAAAAAATGCAAAAACATTTATTACTATCTATGGCACATAATAGGACTTAAATATTAGCCATTGTTATTATATTTTTCCAATGAAAAATAATTTTAAATCCTGGAATAAAGCTGGTGGGCACCTTGTATTTAATTCTCACTTGAACTTGGTGAAACATTCCCCAGAGAACTTCCTTTGAACCGACGGGGTTAACATTTCACAGAGTCTCCTGTGAAAGGAGGCTGTGCTGAGGTGGGGTGATCGCCCCTCCAAAGCAAACTTCTGTTCTCTGAGATGAAAGAAGCATTGAATTCAAATAATGGAGTTGGACATATCCGTTTCTGATTGTTGATAAATATTTCATTTTACATTTTAAATTTATATGGGCTACAAAATCATTGAAGATGAAAAAGAATTCGATACTAGGCCATCCCTTTGCAGGACTGTTTCTTAGAACACTCTTGTTCCCGTTTTGTTCAATTGAATCGAAGCACCTTGGCAGCCGGCCACTGACGGCTACTTCACAGCTGTAGAGAGCAGCACGCCATGGGGATGAGTTTCTTTTTCCCCCGCCAGTGAGTCTAAAATATCCCCCTTCCAAGAGGAACTAAAAGCAATCATGACTGACCTAGCTACAAGCTTGAATTTTGTTTTATCTCAAAAATGTCATCTTGTGGTTACCAATGTTCCCTATCTGAATGTCTTTCATTGCAACGTAGAGATGGGTAGCTGTTTTGTTATTTTTTTTTTACATGTTATGGCAAAAAATGGAAACATCTTGAAGATAATTGTAGGGCAAGATTTTAATATCTACATGGAAATGATACTTGATTAGGAACATTCTGAGGGCGACTGAAAATGTTTGCATGACAAATGTTTACATGATCGTATTGCTGCTGCTCCTGAAGCAGGCAGTTTCTGGAGGGCTGAGCCTTCCTCTCTCTAAATTTCAATGATATTATTAACAGTAGGCTATCTTCACAGTAATAGGTGCACTCACTTTACTTAATGGAGTGAGTATTTTTCATCTAATTGATCGCAAATTTATCATATAAATGTCAAAGCCAAGTTTTCCTATAATAACCTATTTGCTCTGCAGTTCTGGCTCAGTGCACCCATAAGAAATAGCATAATAATCATCTTTGGCAAAGTGAAGGACAGCAAGTTAATTTCCCTGCCTATGATGAGAATGACAGCTACTCAACAAAGAAGAAACTTTAAATGCGTTCTCTTAATTTTGCCTCATTTCTCATTCACCTGATATGACTTTATCCTACTTTAAACACAGGAATGAATATTTTTGTTGAAAGAGAGCATTGCAAAGGCTGGAGGATAGAGATGAACAAAGAACAGGACCAGGAATCAGAGGTCTGAATGTCACTACTAGATTGGATTTGGGACAAGTAACTTCATCTCCCTGGTCCTTGTATTTCAGATGAGAAGGTCGTCCTAGAGCAGTTGTTTCACAAACTTTGGTTTTTATGTACCTCTACTTCCAGGCCTTCACATGTTTACATACCAACTGTCCCCTTTTGTACCTCAACTAACCATATTTAGTTGATTCAACTCACTTGTAAAATAGAAATATATATTTGAAAAGGAAATTTAAAATAAGTAACAAACAGAAAAATACTACCACTTGCAACAAATGTAACCCTAAAAATGAATTGATAAATATCAGTTCAAAGGAAATGTCCTTATGGACCACTAGCAAAAATTGTACCAGGAACTGTGTGTCCATGATTATGCACTTCCCATCATTTATGTAGTTTGCAGTTTGCATCACTAACAAAATGCGCATCTCAGTTTGGAAAACACTGGGCTAAATGATTTTTTTCCTGCTCTACAAGCCCATTATTAAGTTATTTAAGAAAAGGATTTTGTGGTGTGCATTTCAGAAGAGCCATCCTGTCTCAGAAATTCTTTGAATTATACTAAATGGTAATGGAAAAGATATAATAAAGATTAAATAAAAAAAGAAATAGGACATTTGTAGTCAAAGGATGAGATGTGACATGTTCTCTTGTTTTCAGAAAAATCAGTGAAAACATGGATACTCATGGGAATGTCCATGAGTAAGAGATTAAATAGAAAAATTCATTTTTTTCCCAGTGAACATTAAATTTGTGAAACTTAACATAACTCTAATTAAGAGAAAAATATAAAGTATTATTTAGGGTATGCTTTTAAAATTGGCTTCTCTCCATCTTATTTTTACATGCAAGTCATGTAGCTATTCCCATGTACAGAATGCACTTTTGTGTATGTTATACAAAATTTAGATGCCAACATTTTTCTAATCTAAGAAAAGAGGAGAGCCTGGAATAGGGCCATAATTATTTTTGGCTTCTCTGAGCTGAGTATCTTTCTAGTCTTACCCTAGAAGTGCCTCTTCTGGGAAACAGAGATGGACTATAATAAGCAAAGATTTATAAAGATGTTACTGTTGTGATATTTGTAATAGTGAAAAAAGTCTAAATACCCAACATCAAAGTAATCCTTAAACAAATAATAAAATACCAGTATGATAAAATGTATGGTCATTAAAATAGTATTTATAAAGCATTTTAATGAAGTGGGGCTATTCGTATGATATGATGTAATATTAGGCAAAGTCTTGTGATAAAAATTAACTAAATATCTTAGCATGGTCTAAAAATCCAATCAAGCTCTAATCTCTGCCTAACTCTCTTGTCCTATGCCCATGACACTTCAGCTTTACTGAAATGCC
>VMDR010022886.1:0-15936 GCA_007922815.1 Macrotus californicus | reverse complement strand
CTCTGTCAATTTAATAACGTGAACTTTATTTTTCTGACTAACTCTGAACAATACAGAGATTGTATCACTTTGCATTTTTTCTCTCCATCTATGAGAATGTTTGATTTTCTATAGCCTTGCCAACTGGTTTGTTGCTAAACTTTTGGATTTTTGCTAATATGCTAGGTAAGAAATGGTCTTTCATTATAGTTTGAATGTGCATTTCTTTATTTTGAGAAATGTAGAGAATGTTTTAAAATTAATATCCATTTGTACTGTCACTGGAAACTCTTTGGCCAATTTTTCTTTAGGGTTGTTGACCATTTCCTTCTCTATTTTTATATGCTTTCTTTGGCATTAGCCACATCAATCCTTGATTGTCATATAAGTTCTAAAAATGTTCCCACAGGGTGTCATTTGTCTTTTTCCTTTGCTAATGGCAGCTCATGTTTTAACTTTTATTTTATTTGTTTGCCATGTAAAGGTTTATTATATTTATGTAATCAAAGGTATCACTCTTTATTTTCCCATTGCTTCTAGAAATTGAATCAAAATTAAGAAAGTCTTCCTCACAGATTTACAGAGGAATATACCTATGTTTTCTTTTGATAAGAATATTGTTTCTTTATCTTTAAATTTCTGATCCATTTTGGATTCATCCTGCTGTCCAGTATAAGAAATGTATCATTTGTATTTTTTTCTGGGCAGGTCCTAAAGACCTCCTTTCCTTGCCTATGACCAGCAAGTCCTCTGAGGTCAGAACACACTGACTGTGAGCAGGGTCCTGAGGTCATGGCCGTGGCTGTAGCTTTGGGGGTCTAGGCTCACTCAGGCAGGCAGGGGCACAACCCCAGTAAAGAGTCTAAAATTTGTCTTTGGTGAAACTGGTAAGCTGAAAAGTTCCAAAGATTTATTCAAAACATTTACGATTTCCAGGTTCATCAGCCACACTTCTAGGAAAGGGGTTTTGTTGGTTAGGGTCTTGTGTTGATAAAGATGGTCTGAGATTTCATGCACACATCAACAGTGATGTCAAAGGTCAGGGACAATTTCAAAACTGTGATGTGCTCCACCTGCCTTTCTCCAAAGCTGTAAAAGGGACAAGACCTTGGGCTTTCATACGAGCTTGGACTATACGCAGATTTCTCATCATTTAAAGGTTCAAGAGTTATAGAGTAAATATTTCAACAGCAAATGCAAACCAAATAAGGAGGAATGAAAAATTTTAACAAGCACATAAAATTACCTAAACTCAAAAGAAACCACCTTCAACTTCAGAGTCATCAAGAGCCAAATGGATCTCAGGAATTTTTCCTCACAACTAAATGGAAATAAACTGTTAGATGGGAACACCTAACATTCATCATTCAGTTTGGATACGTGGTCATAAAAGGAGTGATTTCATAGTTAGGGGTATGCAAATAACTTGCACTTGTCCGAAACAGCCTTCGTCAATATCACCTTACTTATATATGGTTAAATAACCTGACTTTTAGGTCCTAAGTTAACTTGGATGCTTTAGATTTTTTAAAAATGTACTCCTAAGAGCTGCTTATCGTTATTTAACAAAATATCCCATCTATTGTTTTTACCTTAGGAAACACTAAACTAACCTTTACCTCCTCTTTGTAAGTGAATTTTAAGTTTTTTTTTATTCTTGCCATAGGACATGTTTATTAATTTTACAGAAAGGGTAAAGGAGGGAGAAAAAAAGGGTGAGAAACATCAATGTGAGAGAGAAACATCAATCGGTTGCCTCTCACACATGCCTGACCGGGGACCGAACCCACAACCTAGGCGTGTGCCCTGATGCATGTGCCCTAACTGGGAACTGAACCTGTGACCTTTCTTTTAGTTCGTAGCCAACCAACTGAGCCACACCGGCCTGGACTGTGAGTGTATTTTCAAATATAGAATATTTGGGGGTTACCAGAGATAAGAATTTTTTAAAAAATGCATCTCATTTTATTTTCTATCCCTATGAGGCTCTTACTTGGCTCTCTTTCTTTCAGTGATCTCCAGGTCTCTGAGTTTTTTAACTTCTTTTTTAACTTTTCTTCCTTAAAGAAAGGTCTGTTATAATAGCAATGAATAATCTATAGGCATCCCGTGGCTACTCCCTACTGTCCCTTGTCTCTCCTTCTTTCATATGCTGTTGTCATTCACAAATATAAAGTACACAGCTCAGACATGTTCACAGATGCCTTGCACACCGTGCCCCAATTAGGTTGCCAACCCAACACCTCACCCCAGTCACCAGAGAACAGATGGATTGTTCCATCACTCAAGTCCATCTTTCTCATTTCTCCCTATGGCATGTGTTCCCCCTAGATGCTTTTTCAGCTCATGGTTTACACAGAAGCAAGATACATTCTGCATTGCAAGATGAATATTATGTATCTTTGGCTTTTACAAGGCTAGGTACTCTGGAGACTGATGTTTAGTAGATGTTAATGGAATTTAATTTTTATACACACTACATGTGAACATTTATCTTCAAAATAAAATGGTGTGAAACCTTATGTGGCACCAAAAAAAATTCAAAACAAATTATTTTTTACTCTATGTCCTTAAATCAAGTTACAGAGACTGAGCAAAGTAGAAAAGCTGTTTTCTTTATATTTATAATTTAAAACCTGATGTAATTACTAGTAATTTATTACACTGAAAGTATCAATAGGCATTTTGCCAGAGTTATTACCATTATAAAATATTTCTAAAATGGTACCTGAAAAGAATCTTTCTCCACAACTGATTTTTCTATTAATTTTCATTAGGCAAGAAGTCCTCTCTGGAAAAAAATATCTGGCCCCAAATATATTAATTAATAATCAGCAGGATAAATGTTTTGAATTTTTTTATAAAAAGAAATAACTCTAAAAAACTAATACCACTCAAAAATACTTGTAATGTTAGAGGCAAAACAGCTCTAGAATATTATTGGTGAATGGGTCTCGGTTCAGCAATCTCGGAACCTGAGTTCTGGCTAAGAAAGTATTCAGAGCACAGAAGTTGAATTATAAGAGAATGTGTACTTGGAAAGTCACAGAGGTAGAAGAAATGAGCCAGCTGGGCCGTGTGGGCTCAGGAAACAAGTTAGAGAGGCAAAAGAAGGGCCCCTGGAACTTAGGAGAAAGAAATCAAGGATATACCCACTGTGGGGGGCAGTGCAAAGGAAAGGGGGGAAGGTTGGGTGTGCTCCAGAGAGTCTTTCTTGAGGGTTTTTACCTGGAGGTCTCAGGGGAGGATCAATATAGAATATTCACCAGCTTTCCAGGTGTGTCTCTTCAAGGTTGTGGTCTCCATTGATTGGTGGGCTCCAGGGGAAGGGGTCATTTGTCATCAAAGCTCATTCTGATGTCAGCCATGGCATGACCCAACTGGTTTTGTTGATTTTCTGGGCCTGGAGCTGAAATACAACTGAGGCTAGATGTTATCTCTAGCGCTTAATGCTTAAGAGGGTAGTCATGCAAGGGCTGCTATGGAAGGCATCTGTGGCTATTCTCTGGCCATCTTTTTCTTTCTCTAAGGGGGTCTATCACAGGACTATTGATATTCCAGAGGAGGAAAGGTCAGGGGACGGCCTGAACCTTGTGATTAGCAGATGGGAAAGGTCAAGGAGTCTAAACCACAGAACCAGTGATATGCTTGGAGGAAAGGTCACCCTGGGAATGAAATCCCACCCTACAGTGTCTGTTGCTAGGTCCCCAGGGCTTGCTGCCCTGGGTGACCTTCTGTGCCTGGTCTATTGTCCTTGCTCTGCTCATGCCTGACTGCTTACCACAGTAATATTATAGGTACCTGACAATGTGTGTTGAGTGAATTAATTTGTGTTCTAAGGCTGTGCTTAAACGTATAATGCAACTTGCTTTTTTTAATTCTCACTTGAAGATATGCTTATTGATTTAGAGAGAGAGAGAGAGAAACATCAGTGTGAGAGAAAAACTGATCGATTGTCTCCATATGCACCTCAACTGGGGACGGAACCTGGAGATCAAACCTACACCCTTTTGGTGTTATGGGACAATGTTCCAATCAACTGAGCCACCCGGCCAGGGCGCAACTTGCTTTTTTTAAAGTGCATGACTGTCTGGATGTAAAATGTAGTTTAATTATAAATTTTACCTAATGTTATGTTTCACAGAGTTTGGATAATTAATTAAAGATAGAAGAAAATATCACCTTTGTAATCTTCCTAATTCATGAACCAACATATAAAGCAATCAGTTTATTCTCTACATATTTAAAATACTGAGATTTTTCCAGTTCCAGCCAACGAAGAAAAACTCTTTTTGCTTCAGGCCTGGCACTGAAGTGCCTACTTAATAAAAAGTTGATGAGCAAATGAATGATTTTGACAGTAGCCAGGCACTTACAGCAACAATGAGGTAATGCAGCACCTTGTGGAGAACATGAGGAAACAGATCTGGGTCGTTGGCCCAGTTGTGTCATGAATTAGCTGACCTTCGGTACATAAAGTGACCTTCCTGAGCCCTGACTTCTTCCACGTAGGGCCAATGTTTGGGATGATCTCCAATGGCTTTCTAGCTCTAACTCACTAGTTCTGAATCTTAAAATGAGCCAATTGTTCTTGCCAGTTTTACCTGGGATGTTAACCATGAGTAGAGACATATCTTGGCTATAAAACTTCTGCCTTTGAGATTACATGTAGTATCCCCTAGAACTAAATCTATTACAAGGGTCAATATGTGAAGGCAAGCAGTAGAAAGATAGAAGCCTGCGGGCTTGAACAAGTGCAGGAGCCAGGGAAGGAGAGGGGTATCTAGAAAAGAGTGCCCCCATAGTTCGCACGAGAGAAGTCTCCCGGGAGTTTTCTCTGGATGTTGCAGCATCTAAGTTTTATGTATGACTGATTAGCAGTTGATGAATTTATAAAAGGCTTCTAAAGAGGGCACTAGGATGCTTTATTTCCTAATTGGGTAGTGACACTGCACATAAATAAAGGAAAGTCAGTGCTGCCTGCTGGGAGACACTTGGACATGGCAGGTTGGTTCTCCTCTCCTCTTGATTTACTGTATGACCTTGGGCAAGTCATTCGTCTTCCCCCAAACCAGATCCCCTAATTATAAAATGGAAATAAAAATACTTGCTGCCTTCACTGAGGATTAATGAGACATGGTGAATATCTAAGCTCCCACAGCAGAAAAGCCTGCACGTAAGCCAGCGAAGGCCTGGGAAGTAGCACCGTTAGGCTATTTGTACAACGTGGGAAGGAAAACAACACAATAATAACACCTGGAGCTGCAAGTTTCTTAGTCTGAAAATAAAAGGGAGTCATTTCTTTTAACCAGCCCAGTTTCTCTGGCAGGCTGCACAGAACTGGCCGCAGACAGGGGAGGTGAGAAACTGCAAGACAGGCACTGCATTTACTCCTTGAGTTCTCATCCTTGCTCCTCTGTGAACAGTGACATCTTGGGGGCAATTTCTTATTCTGTGCGATACTGGATAATAATACTACATGCCAGATAGGTAGATAATGTATAGATACCTAACATACAGTAAGTTCCAAATAAACATCTGATATAACTTCTGTTTTTAGCAGCATAATTCAAGCTACTGGAATATGTTCCTCCCCAAAGTGAAAGTTCCTTAGGAAAGAGCGTGGGGTGTAAAGGTAAACGTGATGTAAACATCTGTATTTAAAAAAGTGTGTGTGGGGGGGGCGGAAATAATATAATGCCTTGAAGCTCACTTTCTTGGGCTGAATAAGGAGTTTGGGGGTATTCGGATAACGCCTTTTAAAATTCTCCCACACGATCGCGAGGGGGCGCTGTGAGTCCGCTTTGGCCAGGGAGGCGCCTTGAGCTGCGCCCAGCAGAGAGGGCTGGGTGCGTCCCGCTTCCGAGCATCGGGGAGAAAAACCACCTACCAGGGCCGGGGACCCTAGCTCGGGTTTCCCAAGGGGTGGCCTGGGTGACAGGAGGAGGAAGGAGAGGGAAGGCTACTCCTAGCCCCACAGCTCTTCCCCCCGCCCCTCCCAATCAGGTTCCTTTTGCCAGCTTTTCTTAATTTGGGATCCACGAGTCCCGGGCTTGGGAACCCAGGCAGCACCGCCCCCCACCCCCTCCCCCAGCACCACTCCCTGCTGTCGGAACTGTAGGGAGTATTTTTGGTGTGCCTATGTCTAGTGTTGTCCAGGGCAAAAGGACCAAAGCTGTCATCTGATTTTAAGGGGTCTGTGTCCCAAAAAGGGTTAAGCTTGGCTTTTCTGATTTTAGGGAGAGAGGGACCTCCCGCCAAAGGCCAAATGCTCAGGTCTGGAAAAGACTGTAAAATCATTTGCCCACCTCCAAGGTCGGGGCTAGCTACCGTCTGGCACGCTCCACGCGGACTCCTTCAGGAAAAGTCCAGTTCAGGTCCTGAAATAGCTCAGGTGCGAACTTGAACGGCCTTCCTGCGAACAGGGCCCCGGAGACCGTGAATCTGCCCAACAGAGTACCTCGACCAAGAATCTCTTAGCCCCCCAGCAAGAGGTACTTAGGGAAATTTAGAAGAGGTATTGGGTCTGTTCCACCTGCCGCTCCTGTCCCCACACCCCCAGGCGCTTGCTCAGATATTGGGCATAATGGGAAAACTCGGCTGATTTTGTTATTCCCTGTAGACAGAGTGCCGCGGGCGGAGTTGTCTGAGCATCCCCTGTAACTCGAGCTGGGGGTTGGGGTATCCACGTCAACGCGCCCCAGAGACAGGAGAAGTCTGCTTCCCGGGCTCCAGAACTGAATGCCTCGAGGTGTCCCTGGGGGCAGAGCCACTCGGGGTGTTCGAGCAGAATGCAGAGTTGGGGGACCGGAGAGAAAGCACAGAGGAGTCGAGGACAAGAGGGCACGGCAGAAAGTGTGGTGGCGGGGGGGGCGGGGGGGGCGGGGGGGAGGGGCGTGCGGAACGCCAACCGTGGGGAGAGTGCAACCCATCCCAAACTTTCGCAGACCCTAGGGCCTAGGAGGGGAGAGCCAGCCAGAAGCACCACTCACTCCGGCTGCCCATCCTACCCAGCTGCAGCGAGGAGGGGCCGCACGCAGTGCGCGCTGGTCGAGGGCCGTCCCCGTGTCGTTCCCACCCGCGGGGCCAAAGCGACGCCCACGGAAGCAGCCAGACCTCCGGGCTCTGGCCCGCGCGTAGGCTCCGGGGAAGGGGGATCCAACGCGGACTGGGAAAGAAGGGAATTTGACCTCATAGCCTCGCCCAGCCAGGTGGGACGGGCAGTACTTGCCCTTGGGTAGCCCGCGGGCGCGCAGGCTGGAGTCAGGGAGACTGGGAAAGAAGTGAGCGCAGAGATTTCCACGGGCTAGAGAAATCGGATTAAAAAGAATTATGAAAAGCAATCCAAGCAGCCGCTGGAGAGCTTCAGTTTAGAAGACACCCCCTCCCCACCAGGAGGACGACAGTGACACGCACTCGCGAAGACGAGGCGCTCGAGGGCTGCCGCGGGTCTGCGCCGAGAGCCTCCTCCCCGGCGTGGGGCGTGCGTTCAGACGCCCAGCGCGGCGACCAGAAAACGAGATGTGCCGTGCAGCCCCGGCACTGCCCCGGCTGGGGAAACCCTGGGGCGGCACCGCGCGCCGCTGACCCGGTGCGGGTCTGAGGGGTGTGCCGGGCCCCGCCCGCCTCCGCCCCTCCCGCGTCCGCCGCGCGCCCCTCCCCGCGGCGGCAGCGGCGCTTCCAGGGGCGGCGCGGAGCGGCTCGCCCAGCCGCCAGTGCCTGCGAGCTCCAGGCTGCTTGGGGAATTCCCTTCGCCGCTGTTAGGCTCCTCCGTCCTCAGGATTCTTCTGATGGCTTTCTGTCTTTGGCTCTGTCCTTTCTTTTAAAAGGAAAACTTTACTGCCATTTCGTTTTTCCCCGTGGAGGAGAGGATTAAAAGTTCCGAGAACTGGTGCCGCCCGTGCCGCTCCGGAGCTGGGACGGCGTTTGCCGGCGGGGCTCTGGTCCTACCATGTGCACCAACATAGTTTACGAGTGGCTGAAAGCGCTGCAGCTCCCGCAGTACGCGGAGTCCTTCGTGGATAACGGCTACGATGACCTGGAGGTGTGCAAGCAAATCGGGGACCCTGACCTGGACGCCATCGGGGTGCTGGCGCCCGCACACCGCCGCCGCATCCTGGAAGCCGTGCGCCGACTGCGGGAGCAAGACGCCGCTGCCGCCGGCCTCTACTTCACGCTGGAGCCGCAGCCACAGCCCGCGCCGCCGGGATCGCCTGCGGTCCCCCGCCCCACCGGCCGCCGGGGGGAGCCGTGCGGCGGCCCGGCCCAGGGCACCCGCGGGGTCCCCGGCAGCCAGACGACCGCCCCCCGCAGCAGGGAGTTGGTGAGCTACCCCAAGCTGAAGCTGAAGATCATGATCAGGGATAAGCTCGTCCGCGACAGCATCCACCTGAGCAAACCCCCGTACTCCCGCAAGGTAAGGAGGCGCCGCCCGGGAGGGGACGCCCAGCAGCTGCAGCCCAGGCTTGGCAGCCCCATTCCAGGTGGCTATGGGGAGGCTAGAACGCTTTGGGTATTTGGGATTCTCTTCTATGTTCTTTCTGTCCTCGCTCCCTATTGCTTTCTGCCTGGTGTCACTAGCAGTTAGTTAAAACAAGATCTTGCACTCAGATGTTAATTCTAAACTCGGACAAGTCTCTGTGTGGTCTCCTGTGCTCACCTGTCAGCAACTGGACTCCAGAAGCAAAGGGCAATTCCTGATACCTCTGTGGTCGAGTTTGGGCCTGAAGGGTGCCAGAGGGATGCTCCATAGCTACAATATTTCCAGCCTTCCCTGTTTTAGTTCTTTTCCTTACCTTTTTTGAGAAACTAAGAGTGGGAAATCCTGCTCTGTTGTTCTCAATTCCATAAAGTCAGATTGCGGCACTGCTGCACGTTTGGAAAGTGGACCAGTGACCTGAACATTCTGGTGGAAAAGTTAACAAAACACACGCCAGTCCACTTGGGGCAAGTTCCTTGACGTAAGCACAGAGAGGTAATAGGTGCTGAGAACTCTGGGCGTAATGGGGCCACTGAGCTGTGCTGACAGGGTCTGTGCCCAGTCCCCCGTGTGGTCTGGTATTCATCCTGAAGAGACGAAGCAGGTACAAATGTGACTTTTAGAAAGCCTGAGTGGCCTTGTGTTTGCAAGAGTGGGACACAACACAAGGGAGAGAGACGTTCAGGACCCCGGGAGGAACTCCCTGCGCAGGGAGCCTCCGGGAAGGAGCCTGAAGTTACAGCAGCTGCTCTGCGAGGGAGGCTGACTGCGTGCTTGGGCGCTGCATGATTCAGTAGCAGGAAGTGCTGTTTGACACGAGAGCTCTGCCTCCACCTGAACCTGTTCAGTGCAGGTTTCTCCAGCCCTCTAGGGAGGGGGTCCTGGTTGGAAGGGGAGGGAGGAAGACAGCACAGGTGATCCCACAGCCTGCGGGCAGTTACCCAGGGAAAGGGGCACCTGAGCTGGGAAATCAGGGCATGGAGAAGCCTGGGGTTGGGGAGGGATGGCATGGGAAACATGCTGCAGCTGGAGGGGGACCTTAACCAGCACCCTACCAGGGGAATGCCTCATAATATCTGGATATTATGAGTAAAGCTCATGATATCTGGATTGAAGGAAGTTCAAGAGAAAACTGCAAAAAGTAGGTAACAGTATCTCTATCAAATAAAAGGCTTAATATTATCCATATGTTATTTTGAAAGACAGACAATTCAGATAACTTGCTTGAGTGAATACACTTGCTTTCTGAAAACTGTGTAGAGGACAGGTCTGGAGGACAGTCTGCCTCAAAGGAAACCTATGCTCCAGTTACCTGCTGACCGTGTGGCTGATGTGCACCCAAAACAGGGGCATGGAGAGGAGGGCATGCTTTCCCCAGGCTGGTGGAGCTAGGGTTATGCCTAAGTGTAGACAGGGGGATGGGACCATCAGTGTAACAGCTCATTTCTGGAGTCAGCGGGTCAAAGGAGTTCAAGGTCAGACTTTTGTGACTTACATCCCAGGAAGTGGGGTGGGCTTAGATTGAGAGAATGTAAGAACCTGGGCACATGGTAAGTTCAAGTCCTGGCCAGAAAGAGAGACAGAGAACAAGGGGTGTCATTAGGGTTTACTTATTTTGAGGAAAAAAGCTTAGTAATGGGGCTAAGAAAGCAGAGGTGAGGGGTTAAGGGGAGAGGGAGGGCTGGAGGGGAGAGTGGGGTACCGAAAGTAACACATTTGGGTTCTGATACTTAAAAAGGCAAGCCTAGATATCAAACTTAGAAGCTGAAAAAGATTCCTTAGTGCAAGAAAACTGCTTCCAAGGACTTGACATGTCTAGGCATAGACCTTGGATGGTGGGCCGCTGCCTATATCAGTGCATGGCCTGGTAATGCATTTGAGTGAGTACAATTTATAGAAGAAAATTTCACCTTACCTGGTGATACCATCTGCTTTCCATGTAAATAATTATTTCAGTCAACTGCTCTATAAACCTCGTAACAACAATGTTGGATAGTAAAGACAGGTCCCCGTTCACTTTCTGTACATATTCAATGCTGTTGACATAGAAATGGAGTTGACATACCTAACTTTAAAAATAATTCTGTTACTGCATGTTTACATAGTTGTTACAAGTAAAGCAAACACAGAGATTGAAACTAACATGATTAATGTAACCCAAACTGGGCTTGGGTGTGTGTGGTGCCGGATCCCATTAGTCATTCCGAATTTGCTTATTTGTGCGTAGTCTCTTAAGTGTTGCATTTTTAATTATTTCAGAATTTGTTGTTGGATGCAGCTTATTTCTTTGCAGACAGCACCGGGACTATTTTTTTTTTAATGTGATCTATGTTATAATTTTTCCAGATCCCTTGGCTCTGTCACAATCAGAATGTGTCGTGTTCGTCATACACATTTCGAATTCTGCTTGTGAGAGCCGGCCTCACTTTCCTTCACAGTCATTTGCATTGTTGATCCCTGTGATTTTCTGTGCTGTGATGAGAATATCAGATGGTTTGAAAGTGGATTATACGGAGGGTAATCGAGGCAGGAGTAGTGAAGCTGGCAGAAAAAAGAAAGTTGAGAGATTTCTCCCAAGAATCACCGGGGAGGACTGTAAGATTTAGGATCTGCTACGGTGACATTTAACCTTCCTGGGTGCTGCGCTACAGTAGTGTGTTCATTAAATCTTATCACCAGTTGTCACTCTGCACGCTCAGGTGAGTTACAGTGTAAGTTACAAGGAAGTTTCTCTTGTTTTACAAAGGAAGTTCTGTAGTTTTGCAAAAGCAGCAGCTTGGAAAGAGCACCTGGACTCCAGTCTCTCTCCTCCTTGCATTGAGTGTCTCTGACTGCTTTCTGCCTCAGTGAGGTGACGATCCAGGGTTTTCACAGGGGAGGCACTGGATAAAGCTTTCACACATCATTGCACTACTTCACCGAGTTACTTGCCAAAGCCTTCTGCTGGGCTCCAGGTTACTGTGGTTGGCAGAATGCAAAAGCCTTGCCCTCTGGAAACTTGAGATCTAGCAGGAGAGACATAAAATGAATGAACAGTAATGGCCGCATGTGATGACTGCTTTGAGAGGGAGCACATGCAATCATGGACAGGTGCATCCAATCTAGTTTGCAGGGAGGTGGGGTCAGGGCTGGCTTTCCAGAACTGGAATTTTATCCAAGAACCAAAGGTTGGGGGCATTTAGCCTGAAGAAGAGGAGGGTCTGGGGTACGGGTGTTCTAAGCAGAGGCGGACAGTGTGTGCAAAGGCCAGAAAGAGAGGAAGTTTTGCAAAGGAATTTAATGAAATTTAGCCGGGCTGGAGCCCAGAACACTGGGAGGGCATGGCAAGAGACGGGAAGACAGGTAGTGGCTGGTCTTGGGTGGTCTTGAAGCCACACTTAGGAGTTTGGAGTGTGTCTCCAGAGGGGAGCTACTGATGAGTCCTGGCCAGAGGCAGGGGAAACAATTAGGGGGTGGGCCCCAGTGTCAGGAGAGATTTGCTGCTGGCCTGGACTGCTGGTGACAGTGGGAGGAGAACAATGGAGGCAATTGAGTGGCAGAATTGACAGAACTTGACAGAACTACTTAGATGGCAGGGTGAGGGGGGCGGGGGTGGGGATGACATGCAGCTTTCTGGTTTAAGATTACAGTACCACGCCTAGAATAAGGGGACCCAGGAGAAGAGCAAGTCTGGGGAGAAAGATGTTGCTTTCAGGTTTCAACGTACACTATGTGCCTGAGGAACATGTGAACATAGTTGGCAGCTGGAAATCTGGCAGTAGATGGAGGAAAGATTCTGGGGCAAAAGATGTGGGAGTCATCAGCACCTAGCTGTCATGGATATGAATGAGCTGTTGAGGGAGAAGAGTGGAAGGACCAGGACAGGACACTGGGGAACCCCAGGATTAAGGAGATGAGCAGAGGAAGGAAAACTAAGGGAGGTGAAAAGGGTGAGCAGAGAGGTAAGGCAGGGGTGGGTAGCAAGTGATGTTTTGCAGAAGGTTGGAAACAGTGAGACTTCAAGGAGGAGGGACTGGTCAGGAGGCACTTTCTGGTCAAGTAGGAAATAGACCAATGCTGTTGGGTGTCTCTGAAATAGCAGCTTCAGGTGATGGCACCAGTGAGAGGAAGTAGGGACAAGGAACACGGACCACCTTTTTTTGGTGTGTGTAAGAGGTTTTTTTTTTAAAGAGCAGTTTGAGGTTCACAGCACATCGAGAGGAAGGTACAGAGATTTCCTGCATACCTTCTGTCTCCACGCATGCATAGTCACCCCCATTGGCAGCATCCCCCATCAGTGGTGCATTTATGACCATGGATCAACCTGCATGGATGGATTATGGTCACCTATAAAGTCCATAACTTACATTAGGGGCCTCTCCTGGGGTTGCGTATTCTGTGGATTTGGGAAAATGTGTAATGACACCTAGCTACCATTCTGGTATCACACATAGCATTTTCACTGCCCTAAAAATCCTCTTTGCTCTGCCCATTCATCCCTTCCTGTCCCCCACCGGTGATTTTTTTACCCTCTCCACATTTTTACCTCTTCCAGAATGTCATAAGTTGGAATCATCCAGTGCGTAGCCTTTTCAGACTGGCCTTCTTTACACAGCAACACACATTTAGTTTTCCTCCATGTCTTTCCACAGCTGGATAACTCTTTTTTTTCTTTTAATTTTAATTTTTTTCAATTACAGTTGAATAGCTCCTTTTTCTTTAGCACTGAATAATATTCCACTTCCTATACATACCAGACAACTTCTTGACAAAACTGGATGAGAAGATAGATCCGAGGCGTCAGCTAGAGGAAGAAGAGCGGCTTTGGGTTGTTGGGAGAGTTTTGTGGATTTGTATTTTTTTTTTTAAAGATGAGAGAAACAGGAGCATGTCTAAGTGTTGGTGGAGGGATCAGGAGAAGGGGAGCAGTGAGGAGATGGGAGAAAGGACACAACCCAAAGGTCAAGGTCCCAGAGAAGGTAGGAGGGAATTTGGGCCCAGAGTGCTAAAGGGAAGTGGGTTCACTTCCAGTGGGGAAGGGGGACCGTCGCCGTGGTGAACGGTCGAGACAAAGGATGGCCGAGGAGACTGGGGATGCTGTAGGGGTGCATAAAGAGCTCTCAGTGCTCCCTGTTCCGGACCCAGCTCAAAACTAGCAGTTCTTGCAGTCTCTCAGTAAATGCAGCACATCCAAACGAGGAATATGTTGATTCCAAAATGCAAAGAAGCCCTTTAGGCCTTGTGCCTCTTTTTTTAGTTGTAGGAAGGGCCAGATGCAACATCTTATCCTCACTTCAGGAAGGATATCTCACTGTGCACCCCAGGACCCCCGAGCATTTTACTGAGGTAGAAGGCCCCGAAGTTTGGATGGATTTCCCACCTCGCTACATGGAGATGTCTTACCAATAAGTGGAGAGTAGTTGCTACTTCTTGCTCACTAGGTCCAAGTAGTATAATGCCATCACCATAATGGATGAGTGTGGTATCTTGTGGAAGGGAAAGGTGATCAAGATCCCTGAGAGCTAAATTATGACATCAGCCTGGAGAGTTGGTATGTCCTTGAGGTAGGACAGTGAAGGTATCTTGCTGGCCTTTGCCAGCTTAAAACGAATTGCCTGTGGATATTAACAGGCATCAAGAGAAAAAAGCATCTGCCAGGTGAATCTCCTGGCTCCTGGTGGGTGCTCCCTTCTGTTGGCACCTGTTACCCTGCACCCAGCTTTGCTTGGCCACTTCTGCCTCTGATCATGTGTCCTCTGTACAGAATAGCGGGTTGTCTCAAGTCCCCTTCCTGATAATAGGGTTGCGTGGCCATTACTCAGTGGTATATTTTTAATACAAATGATTTCCTATGTGCCTGATGATACAATTAATGAAAATGACTTTTTGAAATATATAAACATTTCAGAATTTAGATGTTCAAAATTAAGTTGAAATCTTCAAAACAGGCACTGGGTCGATGACAGTGTTGCAGTTGCTTAAAACATTTCGGAAACTCTGGCATCTGCAAAACCCTCTTCAGAGCACCATCAGGGCCGGCTGCCTGGCTTCTTCGAAGGTGGCCCTGGCTTAGGGTAAACAGCTACAGTAATTTGGAAGCAAATCAGACAATTAAGAGTCATGGCATTCAATAAAATGTGTGATGGCAGTCAGAAGCTAGCAACAAAATGGGTTTGGCTTCAGAATTTATATTTGTAATCCTTTTCCTATTTTCAAACCCTTAAAAATATGCTGTTGGGGTGTATCCATGTTGCAAATATGGGAACTCCTCAACAAGGCTTTTCAAAACACAAAAGGCAATGAATCCCCTGTGGATTTGTGAAGAGCAAGGCGCTAGTCGTGGGCTCTCCAAATAGAGAATGAGTGTGGAGGTGCCTGTGGCCCTGAAGGAGATGAATTAGGTCGGTTGCGCCCAGATGTTAGTAAGCAGAGGCACTCGATGGGGTGATCTGGATCTGGGGAGTCTCGTGGTGTCCTTGTGATGTTTCACTGGCTTGTCCTGTTCTTGGAAGGTTCTCTGCCCTGCATCGTCATCTCAGGTCTTAGCAAAGCCATAGTTGTGCTCATTCTTCCTTCCTCACTTTTCAGTGGAAAAGAAGCTAAAGGTGGCCGCATGAAGGATGCCCTCATGAACCTCGTCAGCTCTTAGGTAGTTGTCCAAGGTATGCCATGGAAAATAAGAAAGAAAGAAGTACCTTTTGATAAAAATGTAACTTTTGAAAGATGATGCCTGTGCCCAGATTCTGGTTGACCAGAAATATGTTCTGAAGTGACTTTTCTTGAATTAAGGTGACTCAGATGATGTGAACTTGGCCAGGGCTGGTCCTTGAAAGAAATAAGGGGGTGTCTAAGGTATTTGGAAGGACATGGCCTATGGTGAGGGAGAGTACACCTGGAACCATGGTGGTCATGGCTTCTCAAGGTCATGGCCTGTGTTGAGCTAGAAACAGCAACTAGTCCTTGGCTATAACTAAGGCTTGTTACTACTACTACTATTAGCACTTGAGTTGAAAGGCTTTTAACAGCTATTTTCTAAGTTCTATGAGAAAAAAAAATGCTACTTCAGATCAACCACTGATTTGGACTTGGAGAGGCCTGGGAGAAAAGGGAAGGGAATCCTTGTTTTCAGCAGATATAAAATTGATTAAGGGCAAATGACTAGATTGTGCCAAAAGACATTAAGTCTCTCTTACATAGAGACTAAGTGACATCTAATAGTTTAAGAAGTTTTCATTACTGCTTCTAATCAAAATAAATGGTCTAACGAGTGCAAAAAACCTGTTATAAGTTCCATAAAGTTATAAATATAAAAAATAAGGCCTATTGCATTTGGACTATGTCAGATAGCTAAGGGAAATAATTAATGTATATTCTTTTTTTACCCAAATCATAATGAATGGATTTTCCAAATTATAAGGTGTTTTCCCTAGAACATCCTATAATTTATAATAAGAGTAGAAGTGTATCTGCTGAATCTGACACCCAGAGTGTCTTATAAT
>VMDR010022885.1:0-15952 GCA_007922815.1 Macrotus californicus | reverse complement strand
AGAAACTTGTTTGCTAATATCTGATTGAAAGTTTAACACCCAGGACCCAGTAAAATATTCTTAAGGGGGTCTGATTAATGAAGGGAAGTTTTACTTCCTGCCTCTGAAATACTTTATTGTTATTATAATTAGAGAAGAATTTATATTAATTGGTTTGTTTTGTCAGTATATCATCATTTGTTTATATTTTATCCACTGTGAACTAGAGCTTTTAAGATTTTTAACTTGAATTAATAAATAATAATCATAAACAGTTGTAGCTAATAGGGCACTTAATAGCTGATAAGCACTGTTTTAAACACATTGCATGATTAATAATTTTAATCCTTCAGTGACCTTATGAGTGAGGTATGTAGTTCTTTCATTTTCCAAGATGAGTAAATAGATACCCTGCAGGCTCACGGACTTGGCGGTGGCAGAGCTGCGGTTCAGAGTCGGGTCGTCTAGACCCGACCCATGCTCTTTTGTGCATGACTCTTCTGTACGGTCCGATTTACACGCTCAGAAACTGGAGATGCGTCATCGCTGTTTTTAAATAAACATTTTATTTTGAATAGTTTTCTTGGTTTTATTTTTCAGTTACAGTTTTCACGCAATATTGTTTTGTATTAGTTTCAGGTGTACAGCATAGTGCTTAGACAATTGTGTAATTTCCGAAGAGATCCCCTGAAAACTCAAGTATGCACCTGGCACTGTATATGGTTATTACAATATTTTCATCAGATCCCCTCTGCTGCGTTTCACATCCCTGTGACTGTTTTGTAACTACCGATTTGTACTTTATTTTTAAATTGAATCTATTGGGGTGACGTTGGTCGTTAAAACCATCGTGCCCAAGTCTGCAGCACCCCATCTGCACACTGCGCTGTGTACTCACCTCTCAGAGTCAAGTCTCTCTCTGCCACCCTCTGTCCCCCCCTTTGCCCTCTTCCACCTCCCTGCATGCCCCCTTCCCTCTGGCAATCACCCTACTGTTGTCTGTGTCTGTTTTTTTGTTTGCTCCCTTCACCTTGCCTCATAGACACTGAGAACAGACTGACGCTATCAGAGGGGAGAGGAGCTGGGGGCGCTGGGTGAAAAAGGGGAAAGGATTTTAAGGTAGTTCTAGATTTACAGGAAAGTTGCAAAGACATACAGAGAGTTCCCATATACCATGCCCTTTGTTTTTCTTATTTTAACTTCTTATGGAACCACTTGTAGAAACTAAGAAACCAATATTGGTGCATCACTATCGACGGAACTTCAGGCTTTATTTGGATTTCACTAGGTTTTCTGCTGATGTCCTTCTCCTGCCCCAGCGTGCCATCCAGGGTACCACATTACATTTAGTCATTCCAACTCTTCAGTCTTCCCTGGCCTGTGACAGCATCTCAGTCTCCTTGTTTTTGATGACTTGAAGGGTTTTGGGGAGCACTCATCAGGTATTTTGTGGAACGCCTGTCAGTTTGGGTTCATCTGATTTCCTTTCTTGTGACTAGGCTGGGTTATGACTTTTCAAGAGCAATGTCATAGAGGAGAAGTGCCCTTTTAATTGCATACCAGAGACCACATGCTGTCAACGTGACTTACCCCCCCACCCCCACCCCCTGTCACGTTATCCTCAACCATGGGACCAAGGCCGTGTGTGCTAGGTTTTTCCTCTGTAAAGTTAACTTTTCCAACATTCTGTTCTTTGGAAGCAATTTCCTAATTTAGCCCAGGAGTAAAATTATTTTTAATCTACCAAATTTCATAACAAACACTTGTCCCCAGATAATTTCATGTATCCACTGAGTGTACCAGGTACTTGAAGAAGTCAAGGGGAAGCATGATTATTGTGCATTTTATGAATGACATGAAGCTGAGAGGGATGTGTCAGATAATGAAGCAAACACTTATTTAGGCTCCTAAGTAGAACAATTGTTTGGATTTTTAAATAACCCTAATAACCACAAGTTACCTTTTACTTTGTTTTTTACTTTCAAAGAAAAATTTTTTTTTTTTTTGGTTTACTGGGGAAGTTCCTAGGGGTATACAAGTAATGCCATGGAATTCACTGAAATGACATAATTTCAGTGAAACCAATGTGATTTCGTTCAAAGTAGGTCCATTCGGGCACAGAGAATTGCTCACATTTTCTTCTCCTTTCTTAGGGAGTTCTTCTGCCTCTGGTCTAAAGCGGTTTCTCAGCTTCTTTGCAGGAAGTCGCTTTTAGAGGCTCTTTGGCACCACAGCCTATTTTTAGCCTTCTCTTTTGTGTTCTTACATGATAGCACTGTTTCGCATCTCAAATTATTTTTAAGAATAAATGCATTTATTGCATATGACTTCTCAGAAATATTTCTTTCCTTCAGTCTTACCTTGGATTCTCTCTCACAGATTATTAAGAGGGAGAAGATAGCTTGAAGCCCGTGGAAGAGAAGTGGGTTGGATGCCAGGGGACCTGGGCCATGTCACCTCACCTCTCTGAGCCTCAGTGCCACTCCGAGCCCCCATGGTTAAGGGGGAGGTGCTGTCTCAGGCATTGCACATGCTCGCAGATCACACAGACTTAGGGCACATGGCTGCTGTCCCAGGAATCACAGCCATGGAAAATGAAAGACAATTCAAAAACCAATGTTCCCTTGGTACCACTGAAGAAATGATAGCATGTTGCTCACCAAACATATTTTCTTCCACTAGCAGAGATGCACTTCATTGCTCAGCTTTTTCAGGATTGGTCATTCTCAACAGAACAGATCCCTGTGCTCTCTGGTGTTTCCGTGCTGAAAGGAACACTCATTCACAGGTAAACACTTTCCAAGAGTTTGCAGATTATTCATTTGGATAAATTGATTTGTTTAAAATAAAGTAATTTTTACCTTTCCAAAAATCATAAGTCTTGGAACTGTCCCTGATACCTCTGTGTTCAGTTACATATAACTATTTGGTTATTGCATGTGTTTCTGTAATTGACAAGCAGGCCAACTAATGCATATCTGTATTTACAGAGCAATCCTTTACTGAATTACTTTAGCTAGAAGTCTCTTTCTTACAGATATGTTTTAAGTCTTGTCGCAGAGATATTTCCTTTAACAGGGAAAAAATAAACTTCTGATTAAAATTTAAAATGAAGACTGTGCCAGAATATTTAGGGCAGTTGCAATGGCTATTATGTGACTATAAAACATTTGATCATGTTTAATTCATGCCCCACTAGAATTAATTTCAGCAAGATTTCAAATTTCTGTTGAGATGTTTGTAGGGAGATCCCTCTTACTCAGCTTTGATCAATCCCTCACGGGGCGTAATAAAACACAGTCAGAACGGACTTTCCGGAACCAGCGAAAGCAAACTGAGTATAATACCCACTGTTAGGAGTAGGAGGAAATCCCTGCTTACCTTCAAAAGGAAAGAAAGAAGTAATTTGCTTTTTAAGTTTTTCTATTTTATTTTTTTTCCATCATGATTTGGTCCCCTTATACTCCCTTCCCCACCTCCCCTCAATCACCACACTGTTGTCCATGCCCATGAGTCCTTTTTCCTTTTTGCTCAATCCTTCTACCCCCTAACTTCACCCCCTCCCCTTAGCTGTCATCCTGTTCTCTGTGAGTCTGTCTCTGTTCTGTCTCTGTTCAGTTTGTTCGTTCGATTCCACATATGAGTGAAATCATGTGATATTTGTCTCTCTCTGACTGACTTATTTCACTTAGCATAATGTTCTCCAGGTCCACTCAAACTGTTGCAAACTGTAAAACTTTCTTCTTTTTTTGGCCAAGTAGTATTCTGTTGTGTAAATGTCCCATAGTTGTTTTATCCACTCATCTACTGATGGACACTTGGGCTGCTTCCATGTCTTGGTGATTGTGAATAACACTGCAGTGAACACAGGGATGCTTATGTTCTTTCAAATTAGTGTTTTAGGTTTCTTTGGATATATTCCCAGAAGTGTGATCACTGGGTCAAAAGGCAGATCCATTTTAATTTTTTGAGGTATCTCCATACTGCTTTCCACAGTGGCTGCACCAATCTGCATTCCCACCAACAGTGCAAAAGCGTTCCCCTTTCTCCACATCCTTACCAGCACTTGTTGTTTGTTGATTTATAGATGATGGCCATTCTGACAGATCTGAGGTAATATCTCATTGTGGTTTTAATTTGCTTTTCTCTAATGATTAGTGACAATGAGCATCTTTTCATATGTCTATTGGTCATTTGTATGTCCTCTTTGGAAAAGTGTCTATTCAGGTCCTCTGTCTATTTTTTAATTGGGTTGTTTTCTCGGTGTTGAGTTCTTTAAATTCTTTATAGATTTTGGATATTAAACCCTTATCAGATGTATCAGCATATATGTTCTCCCAGTCTGTGGGTTGTCTTTTTATATTTTTGATGTTTTCCTTTGCTGTGCAAAAACTTTTTAGTTTGATGCAGTCCATTTGTTTAGTTTTTCTTTTGTTTCCCTTGCCGGGTGATATATATCTGACAAAATATTGATGCAAGCATTGTCCGAGATTTTGCTGCCTGTGTTTTCTTCTAGGATTTTTATAGTTTCGGATCTAACATTTAAGTCTTTTTATCCATTTTGAATTTATTCTTGTGTGTGGTGTAAGAAGGTGGTCTGGTTTCCTTTTTCTGCATGTGTCTGTCCGATTTTCCCAACACCATTTATTGAATAAACTATCTTTAGCCCATTGTACGTGTTGGCTTCCTCTGTCAGATATAAATTGACTCTAAAGTTATGGGTTTATTTCTGGGCTCTCTATTCTGTTCCTTGATCTATGTGCCTATTTTTGTGCCGGTACCAGGCTGTTTTGCTTACTATGGTCTTGTAGTATAGTTTCATTTTAAATAGTGTGATTCCTCCAACTTCGTTCTTCTTTCTCAGGATCGCTGTTGCTATGTGGGGCTGTTTGTGTTTCCATAGAAAGAAGTAATTTGGACTTGACTGAACTTCCTCCCTCAGAAATAGGCAACTATTTTCTGTTAGTAGTTTTTATTTTTTTATTTTTTTTAATTACTTTATTGTTGTTCAATTACAGTTTGAATTTTCCCCCCACCACTCTCCCCCCACCCCAGCCAATCCCACCCCCCTCCTCCACTCCCACCCTCCCCTTTGGTTATGTCCATGTGTCCTTTATAGTGTTTCCTGGAAACCCTTCCCCCCACTATTCCCTACACCTTCCCCTCTGGCCATTGTTAGATTGTTCTTAATTTCAATGTCTCTGGTTATATTTTGTTTGCTGATTTCTTTTGTTGATTATGTTCCAGTTAAAGGTGAGATCATGTGGTATTTCTCCCTCACCACCTGGCTTATTTCACTTAGCATAATGCTCTCTAGTTCCATCCATACTGTTGTAAAGGGTAGGATCTCCTTCTTTCTCTCTGCTGCGTAGAATTCCATTGTGTAAATGTACCACAGTTTTTTGATCCACTCATTGACTGATGGGCACTTAGGTTGCTTCCAGCATTTGGCTATTGTAAATTGTGCTGCTATGAATATTGGGGTGCATAGGTTCTTTTGGATTGGTGTTTCAGGGCTCTTAGGGTATAATCTGTTAGTAGTTTTTAGACAATAGTTAGCCAACAGCTCCCTTAAATTCAGTGCCACTGATATGGAATGTTTAATTCCACATGGCCCTCCCCTCTTCTCCCCCCACATTACCTGTTGGAATCAACAGTGTTACTTCAGAAAAGTTACTTCAACAGCTGTGGTGCCAATATAGACAGCCTCATTTCTCAAAACAAAATCTAGCCGATTATACTTCCTAGTTTTTAGCAAAGTAGAGAGTCTATACTTCTGAGACATTTTGGTCGCATTTCTTTTTCTTCTTTCAATTTTATTTTGTATTGGTTTCAGGTGTACAGCGTGGTGCTTAGACAATCATATACTTTATGAAGTGTTCCCCCCAGTATTTCCAGTACCCACCTGGTACCACACATAGATACTACAATATCACTGACTGCACTCCCTATGCTGGAGTTTACACCCCACGACTGTTTTGTCACTACCCATCTGTACTTCTCAGTCCCTTCACCTTTTCACCCAGGCCTCCAACCCTTCTCCTCTCTGGCAACAGTCTGTCCTCTGTGTCTATGAGTGTATGAGTTTGTTTTGTTTGTTCACTTAAATTGTCTTTAGATTCCACATATAAGTGAACTCATGTGGTATTTCTCTTCCTCTGGCCAACTTATTTTTACATTTTCTGGCTTTTAGCAAAGTAGAGGGTCTGTACCGTCTGAGACATTTTGGTCGCATTTCTTTAGTTTTGAATAGAGCTTCCTAAGGCAGCTGGGAGATCCTGACCACTGGTGGGCCAGCACTGTGCAGAGCCTGCTCCCAAAACACAGCTGATGGTAGCGACAAGGATTGTTTGTTTATGGAGATAAGAAAAACAGTTTAGCTAAGTTTTACATCCTTTCTAGACTATAAAAAACTGAGTGAAAAATATTTGTGCTTTTTCAGCTCTTTGTGTGTATTTGGGGACACTTTGGTTCAAATCAGACTCACTGCGCTAAGTAAAGTCAGGTCGCCTAGTCTTTTCCCAAAACGTCTTTCACAGTGGACACTATCACTTTGTGTGGCTTTTCTGAAATCAGACAAACCAAAGTGAGGTCTTGTATCTATCAGTGTCTTCTCCATTCACCCTCTCTCAAAACCATGTGATAGCAATGAACTCTGACCAACTTAAGGCAATCCAGAGTCAATATTTATAAATGATCATGCAGTTTTACTTGTGATTCTTTAGTCTATATTTCTGGACATCAGAAGAATCCATGGGCCTGATTATAGTGTATCCCACAGGTTATAAGTTCTAACAGTTGAAGGATAAGGTTGAAAGGTTTGTTTTTTGGTCCCCGTCTACTTTTTTAAGTCGAGGGAAAGCAACAGGTTTGTTCTGACATACTGAATCATGGGAGTTCCCAGGGTCTGTTATTGCTTATCATTATTTCATATTTTCACTGGGGCCTAAAGTTCTTATGTGGTTGGCTAAAAATATGCCATTCATTCTTTTTTTCTTCTTGTGGCTTCTTCTTTGAGACAGTAATTAAGATCACATGCAGGTAAGTAACCCTCTCTGGCCAAAGAAGAGTGTTTCATTTACTCTCACTGGGGCAGTCTGAAGTCTGTCATGTCTGGGGTGTTACAGGTTATGCGTTTGGCCGACCAAGAAGGGCAGCTCAGCTGCACAGAAACTCTGCGTGGAAACCCTTTTCCCTGTGGTTTTTCTGCGGCACCAACAGTGTCGTCAGCACGACTGCAGTTCAATATGATACTTATTTCATTTAATCAAATGAATAGCCCATTAATCCAGAGAGTGCTAATGTAATAGTGCGATTATCAGCAGAGCAGAAGACTTTTATATCCATGCTTAATGTAATAATGAATGTGAAATTTCAATAATGGCCTCTCTGATGGGAAAGGGTGGTCATTAATTGGGTTGGTTTCCCATCAAAGAGTGGTAATCATCACTGTTTCCCAATGGTGTTGATTTTTATTTGGACACAGAATACCAATCTGCTGGATATTATTCTTAACATTTTCATGTAATAATAAGGGTATTAATTCATGTTCCTTTTTTATTTGTATTTACTGTTCAGTCTTTGTATTTACTATTCAGTCACTACATTTCTGCTCTAAAGAAAACGTGGGGACCTCTAGGGAGACAGATGTGAGGGAGACAGAGACAATGCCCTGGGGGAATGTAGTCTCTTAAAGGAGACAGGTGTGTCAGTAGATAATTGAAATACAATGAGGTAAGTGCTGTGTCTACTCTTCACCTCTTTTTTACCTCCAAATCATCTTATCAAAGCCCCCAATGATCTCCCTAAAGCTAAATCCAATACATTTTTCTGTCTCAGTTGTCCTCATGGGGGCATTTCCCATTGTGAACTATTCCTACTCTCCTAAACATCTCTTGGCTCTTGGTTTTCATAACATACCTTAATCTTGGTTTCTTTTTACCTCTGTGGTTACTACTTTTTACTCTACAAAGGGCTCTTCTCTCTATCTTTTAGTGGTTTCCAGAACTTCCTTTCATTTCACTCTGCACGTGGACCAGTATTTTAATGATCATCTTTGAACTAATGACAGAATTTGAACAGCCAGACTTGCCAAGGCAGAAGGAGCGTGGGAATGGCAGCCTAGGGGACAAATGAAAAAGAGGAGAAGAGAAAGAAGGGAGCCTCAGTGCTGGGGCCAATATATGTTGGGGTCGGGGGGATCCTCCGTGGAGCGTTCGTTTCTGACTATAGAGTTGAAGATCAAAAAGCTGCTTCCATGTTGCTCTCTCAGATCTGCTTAGATATTTGCCTTTTGTGAGATAGAAACTAGCAGTCTTTTCCTCAAAACCTTTCTTTTATACATTAATGGTGCTTGAGCATTTAAGACTACACAGGTCAATTCAGTCATTGTATGTCTTTTGATTGAAACATTTAATCCATTTGCATTTAAAGTAATTGTTGATAGATATGTATTTATTGCTATTTTATCATTTATATTTTTGATCTTCTTATAGAAGATTCTATAACATTTTTTGTAGTACTGGTTTGGTGGTGATGAAACTTAGCTTTTTCCTATTTATTGCTACATCATTTACAACAGCCAAGATATGGAAGCAACGGAGGTATCCAACAATAGATGATGAATGGATAAAGAAGTGGTGTACATATACAATGGAATATGACTCAGCCATAAAAAAGAATGGAATCTTGTGATCTGTAACAATATCAGTGGACCTAGAGGGTATTATGTTGAGTGAAATGAGTCAGACAGAGAAAGACAAATGTCAAATGATTTCACTTATATGTGGAATCTAAAAAACAAAATAAACCAACAAGCAGAACAGAAACAGATTCCTAGAGACAGAGAACATTTTGATGGTGGCCAGATGCGAGGGGGGGTGGGCAATGGATGAAAAAGGTGAAGGGATTTAGGGATTAAGAAGTATGAATTGGTAGTTACAGAATAGTCACAGGGATGTAAAGAACAGCATAGGGAACGTAGTCAATAATATTGTAATAACTATACAGGGTGCCGATGTGTACCAGATTTATTGGGATGATCACTTCATGTTATATAAATGTCTGATCATGGGATTGTACACCTGAAACTAATATAATATTGCATATCAACTGTAATTAAAAAAAAGAATACACAGTTCCATGTGAAATTTCTAGGACAGTTTCAGGGGAGGGAACTGTGGGGGTCCAGGATGAGTCACCCCAACATGTGCCTTTGTCATATGCAGATTGTTTTGAGCTAAAGGCAACTTTAGCCTCAGGCTCAGGAGAAACTTCTGCTTCCCCTCCTTAGCTGTCTGGAAGAATTGAATTAGAGGCCTTGCCCATAATAGATTATCAGTGATAACCTTTTCAACCTTCCCACGTGGTAGGGCAAACTCGTGTTCACTAAACACTTGTTCTTCTCATCCTGCAATGACCCTTTGAAGCCCCTGAGTGTGTTACTTTGTCCTTAGCTCAGAATGTCTTACACACTTCACTCCCCTTTCCGTCTCTGAACCTTTCCTGCCCGTGGGGTCTCTGACTCTCATGTGTGCAGGCTTCCCGTATGTACGTATATAATATGCTCGGTCATTTTTTCCTGCTTAAAAAAAGGATACACAGTTTCACTCTTCCTGCCATAGATGCAATAAAACCGTATTTATTTTGAGAGAAAGACATTGCCATACATATTTTTTTCTTTCAATTGAACTCTGTGCAGAAAAAATGTCACTCAACTTTGCTGGGGAATCAGCAACTGTCCTTTGAGGAGAGGGGGCTACAGAAATGGGAGGAGCAGTGAGACAGGCAGTGTGGGTACCTCTACATGGGTGGGAATCTGGAAGAGAGGGGTATGTGTGTGTGTGTGTGTGTGTGTGTGTGTGTGTGTGTGTGAGACAGAGAGAGAGAGAGCACGAAAGAGAGAGAGAGATTGAGATCCTTTTATCACCAGTGGCCTAAATGAGAGAAGAGAGGAACAGACGTATAACCTAAGAGAATCCAGAGCATCATGCCCTCCTCACCTGTCAAGGTGAAGGTTTAAACATCCTTTGAAAGATCATGTTTTATTTTGAAAAAGAAATGGAAAGTATCTCCCTCTCTATTATAGCCATACTTGTTTTCATATAAAAAAGAATATGTCGAGGAGCTTGCCAGAAAGATGCTATTGCATTAAATCAAACAGTTTCAGAAAATGGTGCTGACCTGAATAAAAGCAATGCATTCAATAGGTTCAGAGTCCTGGTGGTTTTGAGAATGCAATTTCCCACGAACAGAAACCTACCGAAGACAACAATGTTTTCATTGCTTTTTAAGCTTTTGCTGCATTGGGGAGAGACAGTCTGATGCTGCCGAAAAGGCAGCAGGGTGCAGCGCTCTCAGCCCCTCTGGGTGGAAATTTTGATAAGTATATCTTCATGTGTGTGTCATTTGGCAGATTCAGGCCTTTGATTGTACTCTTTTATTGCCGTAGGGAAATCATTTATTCATTTACCTTCCAAAATGTTCTTTCACTGCCTACTGTGTGCCAGGCACTATTCTGGAACCATCAATGAACTTGGCAATGTTTTTTTACAAGAAGAAAGATAACTGAAAATATTACTGATATTTTAATGCTAATGCTGTAGTTTTAGTCATCTGTAACTGACAAAATGACTATAATTTCTACAATAATCTCTTTATCTAATGTTCAAACTTGTTTTCATGACAATGATTATGTCATATGTATTGAAGGCATCCATTTATTCTTCGTCATAAGGTGAACAGTAGTTTTGATTTTCATACTGAAATTGTAGATCATCACCTCTCCCCAGTTGCTCCAGCATACATTTCTTTGACACAGGAAGTTTTCAAAATGACTTCCATTTTCACTAAATTTAAATAAAAGTAAAAAGCATATTCCTTGCAGTGAGCTATTCCTGGTGAACGATGTGGACTGTCCACCGGGGCCTCTGGGGCCCCTTGGTGAGCACCCCCATGGTCTGCTGTGGGTTTAAATTGAACTGCGACCACCTCTGTGCACAGCTTGTAGTTCAAGCCCCTGAGGGCTTATGAAATGTCATTTATCTAAAACCCGATGATGACAGTTTCCACAGACTTTCTCAGGGCCAGAATTCTCAGTCTTGCCCTTCCTGGCCATGTAAACTTGGGCACTTAGATGAGTGAATTCCGCCTTCCTTTTGTAGAAAGATCATAACTGCCTTACAATGTTGTCCGAATGATGACTGGGATTCCCAATATAAAGTGCTTAGCACTGTCTGGCACATAGAAATCACAAATCACATTTTTACTCAGCTGAAGAGATAATGAAAAGAGCCCTGACTGGTGTAGCTCAGGGGACTGAGCACCGGCCTGTGAACCAAAGGGTTGCTGGTTTGATTGGCAGTCAGAGCCCATGCCTGGGTTGTGGGCCAGCTCCCCAGGAGGGGGCACACGAGAGGCAACCATTCATTGATGTTTCTCTCACTCTCTTACTCCTTCCCTTTCCCTCTCTCTAAAAATAAATAAACAAATAAATAAAGTCTTAAAAAAAAGAGAGATAATGAAAAGAAAGCCACGATGAATGTACATTACTTCTTAGTGTATTTATTGCCCAGAAATGTTCATTTTCTGTTGTGTAGATTGGACAAGTTTCTTAACCTTTCTGTACCTCAGGTTTCTCATATATAAAATGGAGATTAAAGTTATGCCTACCTCATAGGGACTGTGAGCATTTAATAAGTTAATATAGCCTTAGTGACTAACACTCACCATGATTCCCAAGTCTGAGACCACAGCTTAAGTTCTCAAAGATGCAAATTCAGACTGTAAAATGCAGTAACTCCACATGATGGAGTAATTGGTACTCAACTGGACTTCCTTAGTTAGCATCTGTGAAAATGGACAAAATACACAAAGCAACTATTTTCAGGAAGCAAACAGACAGCACTAGACTGTAACCCCCCCAAAGAGGCAAAACTCACATAGCCCCATGATTACCCCCACCTTCTGCCCGAACAACTTCTCAACCACGCCTCAAACCACAGCAGTTTCAGTAGGGACAGTCTTGTCTGCTACTGTTGGAAGTTGTCATGTGGAAGGTGAGTTTTATTGGTCATTGATAGCCAATAAAAGTGAGAACAGTTGATGGTAGGCTTCAGGACACATAGAGTTCAGCTCAGCAAAAGGAAATGCTGTCTAGCTTCAAATTTTGTCATTCAAAGACAGAACAGACTGCTTGGTAAGGCACTGGGTCTCCTATCTTTGGAAAGAGTCAACAAAGGTAACAGTCAGTTGTTGTAGGGAGGTGTGAGGAAGATTCTAACACCAAAGGAGGAAATGAATCTGAGTTGCTCTGGACTCAGACTTGCCGTGACCAGGTCTCTGGGAAATGGACAGATGTCCTGACAGCCTTTGCCCTGGTGAAGACCTTAAAGAACCTGCCTCTTCCATCTCTATATTCCCTGCCACTGTCTCATGGTAGGTGCTAATATACCTGCAAAGTAGAGCATGATTGTAAAGTTACTTAAGTTACTCCCCTTTTCGTCTTCCTGTGTCCCCTACAGAAATATCAGTACATTTTGAGAAGAGGTGTAAAAATAGGCTTTGCAGAAAATGCCCACTCAAAATGGAGTGACTGGTACTGACCTAGACCTCTCACAGTAGACAGCTCTAAAACCAAACCAAGTATATGAGGCAACTGTTTCCGACAGCAAGCAAAACACAATATAAGACTATAATTTCAGAAAGAAGCGTAGCTCACAAGGCCAGTCCCACTACTGCCCCTACTTTCTGCCTGGGGACAATTTCCCAACCACAGCACCAAGAGCTGGACTCCAAGTAGAGCATGGCACACCTGCTAAGCTAAGGAGGCAGAGAATAGAATTCAGAGTAAGTGGAATGGCTGGAATTGGCAGGGCAAGGCTTTAGACAGAAGGGGCCATAGACATCCATGCTGAGGGAGTTTCCTATGAGTCTGTGGTGGTGAGCCGGGCTGTATATCTTGGTTGCTTTGTGTTGGAAGGTAGAATAGAGTTACCAGAAGTTAAGCAGTGTTGCAGAAGGAGCAGCTTCATAGAACAACCAGAGTTTGGCCCCACTGGGCTGGAGAAAATTTTATTTATAGTCTCTATTAGCCTTTCTTACAATTAATTTTGAGAGCAAGACTCTTCATTCACAGAAACAGGGCATTACAAAATCTGTCTCTTTTTCAGATCTTTTTGGAACTTGGTTTTAGGCTTCCTTATGCATGTCTAGAGCAGATTTTATTAGGGAATGACCCTTTATTCTGAGGCTTACTTTATGGGTAATGTGATGTTGGTAGCATACTAGAGATTCTCATTGCTTTGACATAAATAATAGTACAGATACAGAGGTAGGTGCATTTGGGCCCCTAAGAGTAGCATGTTTGTAGGACATGTGCTTCCTTTAACAAAGTAGTCCTTTTGACTGCTCTGAATTGCAAAGATGGAGAATCCTTTGTTAATATTATTTATATTTTTATTGAAGAACTATGCATTTCAGTAAGGTTTTCTCCTCTAGGCCATATCTTTTCAATTCGTTTTCCATATATTATTATTGCTCCATGGAGCTTGCTAGTGGGACTTCTTCATGAAATCTGCTTTTCAAAGCATGATATTCCAAAGGCTCCATTCTCCAAGGATTAAAGGTACCCAGTGTATATTTCATACAGTCACTCACCAAAGGAAAAGCTCTGAAATATGGTCACAAAAGTGACCTTTCATATTTGGGAAAATGGCCAAACCAGACTGAGCTTGATATAGGAGAATGGCAAGGAAGACAGACGGTGTGAGTCCTTGTGCATTTATCCCTGCAGGAGCGAGGAATCCTTTGCAAAAATGTGCGTGCAGAACAATTCTCAGAATCCAGACTATCAGTTTTGGAAGCTACCATCCAGTTAGTTTTCTTTTTCTTTTTTAAGTAGCTTTATTGAGGTGTAATGAGCTTACAGAAAACTGCACGCGTGCAAAGCTTACCACCTGATGAGTTCTGACACACATAGGGACCTTTGAAACATCACCAAAATCAAGGTCATACACATACTATTAGAAGTTTTTCCTGAACTTTTTGTCTTGATGAGAAGAATGTCCTTTTGTTTAATAATTGGGAAGATGCTATTTGGGTTATACATGGCCAAAGAGCCAGCAAACCTGCTTAGTCAATAAGAAAACGACAGAACAAGAGATGCCTCTGCTTTGCAGATGCGCCTCGCACAGGACTGTTGACCCAGGGCTTTTCTCACCCAGGATATTACCGAAACAAAGGATCTTCTGTGGAAAACTGTATACAACTTTGTGGGGTTTTTTTTTGCAAGGGGTAAATAAGACATACTGAAGATTTGAATGAGCAAAGAAAACTCTGAAATTTAACAGTGGCCTTATTGAAATAAAAGATAATTTGCAGATAAAAATACAATAATAGAAGCAACAGCAATCATTCTTCTTCCGGAGAACAAACAGCTCGTGTTCGTCCTTTTTACAATGTAAGCCTTTTTGCCAGCTAGTAAAAATTCTGTTCTATTATAATTATTCTTTTTCACCTGACATTCTGTTTGTAGAAGCTGCATGGCGATAATGGGTGAGAAAGTGTCAAAAGGTTTATACTCAAGGATCGGATACACTTTGGGATCATCCTTGGCTTCTTACTCTCACACCTCACATGCACCCCGCAGGAAATCCTGGGGGCGTGACTCAAACCAGTTCACTTCTCACCATCACCTTTGTGGGCTGGGGGCACGCCCCTCTCTCACCTGCACAGTGCAGCAGCCTTTTTCCAGGTCTCTGTTTCCACACTCTTCCTCACAGTCTGTTTTCGATGCAGCAGTTGGAGTGAACCTTGGATAAGTAAATCAAGTCATGTCACTCCTCTGCTGAAGCTCTGCCGTGGTTCTGTTTCACTCAGTAAGAAATGAAGTTCTTACACGGCACGCGAGGAGGTCCCGGCTCAGGGTGTCTGATCCCATCTCCTACCCCTCTCTTCCCGTCATTCCCTGCCAGCCCCATTGGCCTTCTTGCCTCTTGAACGTACCAGGCAGTTTTCTACCTCAAGGCCTTTACTTGCGCGATTCTTTTTGCCTGAACTGCTCTTTCTCTGGACACCCACCCAGATATCTACCTTTTTTAAATCTTTGCTTCAATCTTAGCTTCTCAATGAAGCCTTCCCTGGCACGTTACGTAGTATTTTGACCTATCTCCATCTTCCACTCTCATGTTCTCTACACTCCTGACCTAACCTGAATTGGCTCCTCCCCCCACCATAGGACCCATCATCTTCTACCATGCTATGCACCATTCTGTCCTTTGTGATATTTCCTATTATTGTTTGTCTCTGCCCTGTACCTGCTTCCTCCCCCTAAAATACAAGCTTCCCAAGGGCAGAGAGTCTGTTCATTTTATTACTTGAAGACCCAGGACTATACTTGGCACATAATAGGTTTTCAGTAAGTGTTTGTTGAATGAAGGAATAAGAGTCATCTGGGTCTTTGAATGGAATTAAAATCTGTGGCTGCTATTTAAAGTTCCTCATCAAACTCCTTGACGCGGTTGTAAGTTAGTTTCTAAAATAACCAATACAAGCATGTGTGTACAATTCCGAAGGCACAAAAGGATATGTAATAAAATTGAGTCTCCTTCACACCTCTCCTCAAGTCAGCTCTTGAGAAGAAACTAATTACTGGTTTTTTAAAACGCTTCTTTTCACTTCCATACACTTAGGGATACAGGCACTCATAACCTCTTCACATCGATGCAAACGGTAGCATTGCACTTCCCTTGGCTTTGGTGTCTAACAACATACCTTGGTGACTATTTCATTATAATACACAAGTGCCCTCTCTCACTCTTTTTCACAACTACATTGCAATGTGTTTATTGATGTTCAGCTGGATAGATATCATTTTTTGCTCGCCTATGTAACACTTCAGGGGCAGTCCTGGGCGTGTGTCACGGTAGCTGTAGAAGGAAGTCCTGGAGAAGGAAGTGCTGAATCAAACAGCATA
>VMDR010022884.1:0-15923 GCA_007922815.1 Macrotus californicus | reverse complement strand
TCCTTATCTTTCATCTTGGGTAATGTAATTATGATGTGCCTTGGTGTGTTCCTCCTTGGGTCCAGCTTCTTTGGGACTCTCTGAGTTTCCTGGACTTCCTGGAAGTCTATTTTCTTTGCCAGATTGGGGAAGTTCTCCTTCATTGTTTGTTCAAATAAGTTTTCAATTTCTTGGTCTTCCTCTTCTCCTTCTGGTACCCCTATGATTCGGATGTTGGAACGTTTAAAGATGTCCCAGAGGTTCCTAAGCCTCTCCTCATTTTTTTGAATTCTTGTTTCTTCATTCTATTCTGATTATATGTTTCTTTCTTCCTTCTGGTCCACACCATTGATTTGAGTCCTGGTTTCCTTCCCGCCTCTGTTGGTTCCCTATAGATTTTTCTTTATCTCACATAATGCGGCCTTCATTGCTGCCTGGGTCTTTTTTTGCTGTTGAGGAACCCAGTGAGTTCCTGGATCACCCTGATTACCAGTATTTTGAACTGTGCATCTGATAGGTTGGCTATCTGTTTGTCACTTTGTTGTATTGTTTGTGCAGCTTGAACTGTTCTTTCATTTGGGCCAATTTTTTTGTCTCAATGGGCCTGTTACGTATAAGGGGCAGAGCCTTAGATGTTCACCAGGGCAGGGCCACCATATCGCTGCGTCGTGACACTGTACATGGGGGAGGGTCCGAGAGGGAACAATGGTGCTTGCTCCGCTCTCTGCCAGTTTTCCGTCACTTGCCCCGATACTCACAATCAAATTGGGCCCTTCTGGTGCTGACTCCCAGGTGGGTGGTCTTGTGTGCATTCTAAGACCCTGTGGGTCTCTCCAACGGGCTTTCCTGTGAGGCTGGGAGTCTCTCCTGCCACCTCAACCCCCACAGGGGTTTTCAGTCAGAGGTTTGAGGCTTTATCTCCCTGCGCTGGAGCTCTGGGTTGCTCCCCAGTTGTTCCTCCCGGTTTATCTGCACTTGAATGTGGGAGCACCCAGTCTACCAGCCACCGCCTTGCTGCGAGTCCTCTCCGCCCAGCTGCCCCCCGTCTCTGCCCTTCCTTCCAGTCTGGGTGAGTGTTTCTTCTTTAACTCCTTGGTTGTGGGACTTCCGTACAATTTGATTTTCTGTCAGTTCTGGTTGTTTTTTGTTTTACATTTGTTGATGTGCTTGTTTTGGTTGTGCGAGGAGGCACCGTGTGTCTACCTATGCCTCCATCTTGGCCGGAAGTCCCAAATCGCTTGCTTTTTTGATGGACAAATTAGAGCAGATAAATGCCTCCCATGACTGCATAACAGATAAGATCCTAGAGGGATCTGCCCAACTGCATTCTTGTTGTGGTTGATCTGGTATATTTCTGACTCTGTGTGTGTGTCTTTGCCAAAACAGACTCACCTTCACTGTGTGTTTGAGAAGGCGGCCTGTCTGCCTCTGCCCACACTTTGCAAACACTCAGGGCTAGCCTTGCCTGTCCTAGGATTCTGCAAAGCAGTTGGAAGGAGTAGCTGAGCAGAGCGGGCTTTCAGTTGGAAGACAGAAGCGTGAGATGTGACCTTGGGAAGTTCTCTGACCTCTTAGCTCCCACAGGTGGAAACTGGGCAGCAAACGCCACACCAGCCACAGGCCATGAGAACACAATGGAACTGCACTTTGGGGACAGCAATCAACAGGCAGGAAGAGCAAAATCTGATTGTGGGCTGCCTTGCCTGCATCTTCCCTCTGGAATTGTCCAGAACAATGCGACTTGTCCACCACAGCCCAGTGGTGCAGTAAGCGTTTAAAAACACTCACCCTTTGGGACAGCGTGGCTGGACCTGCAGGGTATTGTGCTGAGTGAAATCAGTGAGTCAGAGAGAGACAAATACCATGTGATCTCACTTATGTGTAGAATCTAACGAACAAAATAAACTAACAAAATAGAAACAGACTGGTAGATACGGAGAACAGACTAAGAGCTGTCAGAGTGGAGGGGTACCGGGGAGCTGGGTGAAAAAGGGGAAGGGATTAAGTGAAAAAGTAAAAACATAGACACAGTCAATAGTGTGGTGATTACCAAAGGGAAGGGGGTGGGGGAGGTGGAACAGGGTAAAGGAGGGTAATTGGTGATGGAAGGAGACTAGACTTGGGGTGGTGAACACACAATACAATGTCCAGATGATGCGTTACAGAGTTATGATAAGAAGTCCATAAAATTAAGTTAAAAATAAAAATAATAAAGTTTCAGAAAAGGCAATAAAAAGATGTTTGTTGAATGCCAGTGGGTGAATGGGTGGATGGGTGGCTAGGTAGATGGATGGATGAATGGGTGGATGGATGGATGGATGGATCAATGGTTAGGTAGATGGATGGAGGGGTGGATGGATGGAGGGGTGGATGGCTAGGTAGATGGATGATGGATGGATGGATGGATCGATGGTTAGGTAGATGGATGGAGGGGTGGATGGATCGATGGTTAGGTAGATGGATGGATGGATGGATGGATGGATGGATGGATGGATGGTTAGGTAGATGGATGGATGGATGGATGGATCGATGGTTAGGTAGATGGATGGATGGATGGTTAGGTAGATGGATGGATGGATGGATGGTTAGGTAGATGGATGGATGGATGGATGAATGGAGGGGTGGATGAAGAGCAGAGGGCAAGGAGGTGTTAGACCATGAACCTCGAGCTCCCACTTGAAGTCCGAGTCAGCGCCCTGAGTGTGCCCCACACTTGGCAGAGGTGCAGCCCTCACGCCGATCACGTACCCTGCTCAGAACAGCTGGTGTCTGCACCCCACAGGGATTACTGATTTGGAAAGTTTCAAATCCAATAAAAATGCTTCGGAGAACTACACGGAAAAAAACTGCATGTATTCAGGAAGCATTTCTGCATCTCCAGGGCCTCCTCTGTTCATCCATCACCGAGCCTCAGGCTTGTCTCTGTGAGAATCGATCGCCCCTGTACAGAGGATGCTGTCAGCTCCGTCATCAGTAAACATGCATTAGGTATCGACTAGGTCCGGGCAGCTCTGATAGCAACTGCAATGTCAATGGTAGGAGGGGGCTTTAAAAAGCCCTGATAGTGTGATGCCACATGACGTCACATTTACTGAACATATGTGAGTCCTTAAACATTTTCATCATGGCCTTGGCTGGTGTGGCCCAGTAGATTGAGTTCCGGGCTGTCAACCAAAGGGTCGCCAGTTCGATTCCCAGTCAGGGCACATGCCTGGGTTGCAGACCAGGTCCCCAGTAGGGGGTGTGTGAGAGGCAACCACACATTGATGTTTCTCTCCCTCTCTATCTCCTTCCCTTCCCCTCTCTCTAAAAGTAAATAAATAAAGTCTTTAAAAACATATTTTCATCATGGATTCAAAACACCGGTACAATTGATTCAGACCAATTACTTACGAGCAACAAAGATATGCCACACACTTTTTTTTAAGCTGATTTTAGAGAAAGAGAGAGAGAGGAAAACATCGATTTGTTGTTCCATGAATTTATGCATTCATTGGTTGCTTCCTACATGTGCCCTGACCGGGGATCAAACCCGCAACCCTGCATATTGGACCCACAATAATGGACTGAGCTGCCCAGCCGCGGCCTGCTGAGCACTGTTTAGGTCTGGCATGGAGTAGGGTGCACACAGGTACAGTCCCGGGTTCTTTCCTCTAACACACGGCGCATTTACTGCAGGACTACTCCATGCCAAACACAGAGGACAGTCTTCAGCAAAGACAGATCTGCTCTCAAAGCGACTTCAGGCCAGTGAAGGAAAGGGGCCACCTCAGAGTCCCAACAGTTGCGCTTGCGCAAACCGTAGGGCTGTCATGGAGACTGAGAGAGTGGCGGAGGGAGCTGACCTGTCCTGGCTGGTTACAGCTGAGCTAACTATCTGGAAGGGGATTTTGGCCCAGAGGCAACAGCAGGGACCCAAGAAGGGACACAGTGCCGCCCAGCACCGAGGAAGGAGGGGTAGCTGAAGCTCAAAGCAGAAGAAGGAGTGATGAATAGCAAGAAGGCTTGGCAGAGGCGCCCGAGGGACAGGAGCAGGGCAGGAGACACAATCTGATATACCTGCCTTTTTTTAATTTTATTATTTGTTTTTATAGAGAGGGGAAGGGAGGGAGGAAGAGAGGAAAGAGACATCATGTGTGAGAGATACGTGGATCAGTTGCCTCGCGCGCGTCCCCAACTGGGGACCTTGCCCCCACACAACCAAGGCATGTGCCCGGCTGGGAATTGCACCAAGGACCGTTCAGGTTCATCCGCAGGGCGCTCAATCCACCGAGCCACAGCAACCAGGGCCGGTTTGCCTTTCACAGGCCCTCTGCAGTCCCTGGAGAGAACAGAGCAGGGAGAGGCAAAGCGGGTGTGGAGAGCAGCCGCAGACTCTGCGAATGTCAAGACCAGGCTGCCAGCCAGGGCCCTGGAGCCCAGGCAGAAGCTGGCCGGCTAGACAAGGTGCACGCTTGTATAAAGCAAGACTGAAGGACACAGCATGTGGCCAAAAGAAGCAATGGAACAGGACACCGTGAAGCCCAACGTCCGAGGTGGGTGGTCCCTGCAGACCACTCAGGGGCAGTGGCCTCCTTGGGAGCAGCCGTGGGAGGTGCTCTCTGTCCAAAACCGCCAAGGACCAGGGCTGGACACCCTGGCGTGAGTAAACAGAGCCTGACCCTGCAGCAGCGTCCCTCCCTCCCTGTGAAGGGTGCAAACTCTTGGCGATAGGCCAAGGATGAGGGATGGGAAGTGCAATTGAGAGTCACCTCTCAACCGCGTACTTCAGACAAGAGGGCACAAACTGTTTCCTCTTTTCAAAGCCCAGGCATGGTTACATGTGAGGCATCTGGGGAACCCGAAGGACGGCAAGTAACCTAGAGCACACGGCGATCTTTCCCTGAGGGACAAAACCAAACCCTTCAGGAGGAAGCCTGGGTAACACGGACGTGCAAGGAACTTAGTAAGCCGCTCAAGATCACGTCATTCTGCAGGAGGAAGAAATAGACCCTTTTCTCCTCCTGGGCTCGTCACCCAATCCCACTGCACATGCTCCTTGAAGAACAGCCATGTTCTGGGAATTTGTGCCAAATCTGTTGTGGGCACAAAGCCATGGGCATCGTCAGTGTTTCCAACAGGGGTCTCTGGTTCCCGATTCTTCCCAGTGACAGCCTACAGCTGCCTTCTGAGCACAGGCTAAAGTGGCACAGGAAGTGACATCCTTTCTGAAGACGGTTGTGAGGTCACAGTGGTAATGTTTCTGTCAATCAAAAATTATTTGACTCTTTCTAGGCGAATAACTATTTCTACCTGGCTCGGGCTATCCGAGTGACATCAGAGTCACAAAAGCAGCTCAGATCGAGGACACAGTGGCTGCCACACCCAGGCCAGGGATCACAGGCGGCCCCCACCAGACAGCTTGCCGTCTCGGGCAGTGCGAGACCCTCAGAACTTGCAGTTCCTCAGAGTGAGCTCCAGAAGCAAACCTTTGCAGGTGAATCAGCTGCTTGAGGGCGACACAGTGTGAATCATCTTGTATTTCAAATCCAAGTTCATTTCCATTAACATGGAAGCATTTCAATAGCCTCTTCTCGTGGCCCAGGCCACCTGAGTCAACTCACCGTCCACCGCACCACGTTTTCCTGAAACCGCCCTTCAAAACTTGATCGGTGCAAATCACCATAAAGAGGCTGACTGACACGTACATCCTATGGGAGGAACGTGTCTCGGAGCTGCCCTCGCTTTGAAATCGCGGAACGCCATCCGTGGGAATTCCGTCATTTACGCAGCACTCGCTTTGTGAAAAAGTGAATGAATCACCTGATTTCTTACCCCTGACCTGCTGCTGACAGGGATGAACCGACGTGCCCTGCCCATTGCCCCACTGCACTAGTCGGCAGAAGTCTGAGGACTCTCCCTGCGGCCCAGGCAGCTGGACACGAAATCGCCATGGCCCTCGGGGAACCCGCTTAGCCAGCTCAGGACCTAAAGATGTCAAATTCTTGGCTTTTGAGTTTTTAGCAATCATAAGTAACCCCAAAGGCATACAAAGACTGAATGAAAGGCATTAGGGAAGTACTTGTTAAAGATCTTGTGAACTAGCCCTGGCTGGTGTGGCTCAGTGGATTGAGTGCTGGCCTGCAGACTGAAAGGTTGCTGGTTCGATTCCCAGTCAGGGCACATGCCTGGGTTGTGGGCCAGGTCCCCAGTAGGGGGCGCACGAGAGGCAACCAATTGATGTTTCTCTCCCTTTCTCCTTCCCTTCCTCTCTCTCTAAAAATAAATAAAATCTTTTAAAAAAAGGATCTTGTAAACTGGAAAGAGATGAAAAGGAAAGTTGGGTATTCCTGGAAGGGTGGTGGTTCCTCAGCTCTGCGGGCGGGAAGATGGCAAATATTTTCCTGCATCGCTTGGAGAGACTCAAGTGTGAGGGTGAGGGTCACGGTCCTAGAAGGTGCCTCTGGGACCAGAGGCAGGAGGTGGGGGAACGGGGGAAGGAGGAGGGAGATATCAAAAGATACAAACTTCCAGACGCAAAACAGCTGCTTCAAGGGACGTCACATACAGCACGGCGCTGACCGTGAACACTGTGCTGTGTATTTGAAAGTCACTGAGGGTCGATCGTAAAAGTTCACAGCACAAGAAAAATAATTAACTATGTGTAGTGATGGGTATCGACTGGGCTCGTTGTCATCTGTTCGCCATTTAGACACTCAGATATATATCCAAGGTGTTTCTTTTCCTTTTGGATTGTATTTGGTGTATTTTTAGAGAGAGGGGAAGGAAGGGAGAAAGAGAAAAAAGAGAAATATTCATGTGAGACAGAAACATAAATCAGTTGCCTCTCGTACACGCCCGGACTGGGGACCACCCCCTGCAACCCAGGTGTGCGCTCTGGGTGGGGAATGGAACCAGTGACCTATTGCTTTGCAGGACAGTGCCCAGCCCACTGAGCCACACCCGTCAGGGCTACAGCCAAGATGTTTCTAATTAGGAAACATAGAACGTGTCCACGACATAGAGAATAGAGGCTTTCCTCCCTGAAAAGGGGTTCTCCATGAATCAAAATGGTATCACCCTCATTACTTTCATAAATGTTAGCGAAAATATCATTAAATTTACATAATGTGAATACTTAAAAGAAATTGAAGTCCGACCAAGATTTGTCTGCAAGCAGCCGCAAAAATGCTTTAAATCTTGAAAGCGTGCATTACAACATCTTTACTAATAGTGGCTCAGAGAAGGGAGTGAGCCCTTTCAGAGAGAGGAGCTGTTGAAGCACCTCCGGGATGCGGCAGCCTCAAAGTCCTCTTTGCTTGGTGGTCCTTACCGAGCGGCCTTGCCGCACTGCGGCCATAGAGAGACACCTGGGCTTCCAAAGACAGGTGCGATATCCCGGAAACTGGGATTCTACACCCCCCTGCTGGATTCTCTGGTTTAGGAGATCATCTTTAACAAGAAGGAAGAAAAACAGAGACGCTGCGCCGATTGGACATGTGGCCCGTTAGTTGTCCTCACGGAGTCCTGGGCTCCCCAACCCAAGCTGCACTGAATGACCAGTTCATTGTGGAAGCCAGCACTTCAGAGGTGGTACACCTCATAGGTGATTTCTAAGGGCATTTTTGTTACCATGGCTTTTAGAGATTTACTTACTTATTTTTAGAGAGAGGGGCGGGAGGGAGGAAGAGAGGGAGAGAGGCATCAATCAGCTGCCCCTCACATACGCCCCAACCAGGGACTGAAACCGAAACCCAGGCACGTGCCCTGACTGGAAGTCGAAGTGGTGACCTTTGGCTTTGCCGGACGACGCCCAGCCCACCGAACCACACTGGTCAGGGGCTACCGTGGCATTTAGAAAGTGAATACTTGAAAGTGAGAAGGAGTCCAGTGAAAATTAACACTAAGAAATTTGTCTTTGTGACTCTGTTTAGAAACCGGATATACCCCATAGGTTAGCCTGACTTGCTTAGCCTGGTCCTTTCTAATCCAACAGAAAGCCAACTTGTTGCTCATGATTCAAGTCTGACACTGACCACCCAGACAGAGTGGGCACAGCCCTGCAAATGGAGTGGGAAAATTAACACATAATTATACACACAGTGACACGTATCTCAGCGGTTTTTTTAAATAGGAGAGAGGGAGAGGAGGAGAGAAACATACCAAAATTTTAAATGGTGAGATATGATATTTAGGGCAAGTTTTTTTCCCATTTCTAAATTTTTCTGTTCTTTACAAATTGGCTAAGATGAGCCGGTATGACTTTCATTAAGAGAAAGTTTAAAAAAGAAGAAGAAGAAAAGAGGAAGAGAGAAAATGTCCGTCTGGCATTCAGGAAGGGCCCCACAGTGCAGAGGTCGTGACTCTCGGTTCTGTGTTCCTTGACCGTGCCGGGGCGGAGCTGCCTCTGCCCACGCAGGACCCCACCTGCCTCCTCCACAGGGTGGCCCACTGCCCTCCCGGTCCCTTTCCCCGGAACACTCAACCCGTCCTTGACTTCCACTCCCCAGACATTTCCACTCGGAAGTCCTGTGAAGCCCGCCTTATTGTCCAGTGCCCCACGTGGGTTTCCCACACACCCTATGAGGGGCATCCGACCTGCAGCCCAGGGTGGTTGTGAATGCGGCCCAGCACAACATTGTAAACTTACGTAAAACATGATGAGATTTTTTTTTTTTCTGATTACGTGTCACAAAGTATTTAATGTGGGGCCCAAGACAACTCTTCTTCTTCCAGTGTGGCCCAGAGATGCCACAAGGCTGGACACCCTTGCTAGTCAGTCAGCAGCATCTCCCACCCATTTCTCAAGTTCCAGGTTTCAGATTCTTCTCTTTAATTCCTTCATGCATCTCGACCAAGACATTGGCCAGGCACCGTTGATTCTGTAGTGTTTCTTTCCTGTGCATCTCCTACCCCGACACCCATTCCCACCGATGGACACTGTCTCTCCCTTCCATCTGAGCTCAGAGGGGGTGTACCTGCTGAGGACACTGGCCTGCTTCCTCCCTAAGGAACGGAGGCCAGCTGTGGTCTCTAGGTGGCTTTCAGGTGAGCGTGAAAGGTGAATGCCTGTGACCTCCACTCCCTGGACCACGCACCCCACGTCAAGGGCCGCCTCTCCTCTGCCGAGACAGGTCTGCATTCCAGGGCTTGCTCTTATCATTCATTCTCTTTGCTACCTGATGACTTCACAACCAACATGTGTTACATTTTAATTTAATTTAATTTAATTTAATTTTAAAGACTTTTTTTATTTTTAGAGATGGGAAGGGAGGAAGAAAGAGAGGGAGAGAAACATCAATGTGTGGTTGTCTCTTGTGCACCCACTACGGGGGACCTGGCCCACAACCCAGGCATGTGCCCTGACTGGGAATTGAACCAGCGACCCTTTGGTTCACAGGCCGGTGCTCAATCCACTGAGCCGCACCAGCCATGGTATGTATGTTAATTTTTTAAAATCCATAGTATATCATGAATCAGTACACCAAGACTTACATCAAATTTGACCCCCTACCTGTGTTCTCACAGCCCACAAGCTTAAGAATGTTTTTTACAACTTTAAATAGCTCTAAATTTAAAATATATATTATCTGATGACATGTACTAATCTTATGAAATCCAAATTTCAGAGTCTAAAAAAATGTTTCATTGGAACACAGTTGATCACTTATTTATCTATTGCTTATGGTTGCTTTTGAGTTAAAATGGATAAAGTTGAATAATTGGAATGGTTAGAGTCCCCTTTACCCTTCGATTCTTGTGTATTCCGAAAACCTAGCATAAAATCTCCAAAATATAAAGAATCAGTAGTACTATAAATGTAACAAAACTTGCTTCTCTTCTACATAAAAAAATCATGGTAACAACACTACCTGGTGTGGCTCAGTGGATTGAGCACTGGCCTGTGAACCAAAGGGTCACTGGTTTGATTCCCAGTCAGGGCACATGCCTGGGTTGTGGGCCAGGTCCCCAGTAGGGGGCACATGAGAGGCAACCACATGCTGATATTTCTCTCCCTCTTTCTCCCTCCCTTCCTTTCTCTCTAAAAGTAAATAAATAATTTTTTAAAAAAAAATCATACTAATAAATTTAACCAGTCCTAAGGAGGTAATCTGATGATATTATCCATGTATATGAAAATAAACACAATTTCTACTGACATTGCAGTTCAAATTAACTTCACAATATGCACTAAAATATCTTATGCTGTAGTAAATATCATAGTTAATTTCATAATGAGAAGCTAGACAACCTAGAAATGTCCCAAACACCAGGACAGGCCTCAATACTGGAGAGAGGAGGATGGGGTCGCTGTGTCAGGAAGAGCAACCAAGAAAAGCGGGAGCTGTGTGCCTTCTCACAATGCCACTAACCCCCGATGCAGGAACAAGAATGGTACTCAATCTCTGTAATCAATCTCAGGGTTGATTTAAAAGCTGGGAGTAGCCTGGCCCGTGTGGCTCAGTAGATTGGAGCATCCTCCCGTAACCAAAAGGTTGAGGTTTGATTCCCAGTCAAGGCACAGAACCAGGTTCGACCCTCAGTCCAGGCGCATACAGGAGGCAACCAATCGATGCATCTCTCTCACATCGATGTTTCTCTCTCTTCCTGCCTCTCTCTCTAAAAGCAATGAAGAAAAAGAAAATAAGCAAATAAAAGCTGGACACAGAACACACCGGAACCACCAACTTCGGTTGTAAGGAGCTGTGCAAGGACTCCAAGAGTGGCTATTAAATGCCGGTGCTGTGTAGGAATATGAAGTAACTTCCAAACAGTATTATCGTCAGGTCACATCAGTGGTGGACACGGGGCTCGGTGTCAGGGGTGAGGGGAAGTGTGTGTGACCATGGGTTACTGCCTTGGACATTATCGAGTTTTATTTCATAAATTGTAAAACAGGGGTGCTCATTCACCCTTCCTCATGAACGTAATAGTTACGTATGTGAAAGTTCTCTAAGCCGTCAGGAGAGGGAGACTGGTGCACGGGACAAAGTGCTCATCATCACTGTACCACCACCTTTATCGTGACCACCACGACCATTGTCACCATAGTCACCAGCACCAGCACCACCACCATCACGATCGTCACCATCCTCAAAAACACCATTACCACCATCATCACAATAACATCACCATCATCATCATCATTATCACCATCATTATCACCACCATCACCACATTATCATCATCATCATCATCACCATCACAATCGTCACCATCCTCAAAAACACCATCACCACCATCATCACAATAACATCACCATCATCATCATCATCACATCATTATCACTACCATCACCACATTATCATCATCATCACCACCACCATCACCATCACCACTGTCATCACAACCACCACTTCTGTGGTCATTACTATAACCATCATCATCCTCACCATCATCATCAACATCACCATCATCACCTCACCACAACCACCACCTCTGTGGTCATTACTGTCACCATCATCATCGTCACCATCATCATCATCACAACCACCACCTCTGTGGTCATTACTATTACCATCATCATCACCACCAACATGACCATCAACATCACTATCATTAACACCATCATCACCATCATCACCATCATCATCATCATCATCATCATCATAACAAAGTCAGCCTAACAAGCCAGTGTTGTGATTTGACACTGCAAATGGACCAGATCAAGTCACAGCAGGCAGGTGACAGCCTTTAACCTTTCCATTGAGAATATTTTGGTGCCAGCCAAGGCAAGGGATTACCCGTTTTTCTCCGGTTCCAGAGTCTAATATTTATGAGATATCCGCCACTGGCCACTGTCAGTGCAGTGGGAGGGTGTAGCGAAGACCGCACACACGCCTGGTGGTTGACGTCCACGATAAAAACAGGCAGAAACACCTCCCTCTCATTGTTTTTGCTCTCCAAATGAGTAGGAGTTGCCTTTCTGCTCCCCAGTGCAGCGATCACTGGCGGGTGTTCAGCCAGCCGCCCACATGGAAATTAAAGTATTAAGCATGATTAATTAACCAATAATTCAGGCAGGCACTGTGTGTGAGGAGAAAATGTAACGTCTTCCTGGTGGCAGATTGTGAACCCAGCAAGAAAAAGAGATGCTTTAATATCGCTCCGTTTCTTAGCACATTTCCCTTCGGAAAAGCCTGTGCCGGCATGTAAATGTGTTCTGCCTCCCTCTGGGGTTTTCGATGCGGTTAGCCTGGGGCAATGGCACCTTCCCACCTTGACAAGGACACAGGGGCTTTAAGGGGCACCTGATATGGCTGAGCCGCCCTCAGCATTGGGCACACCAACCTCTGTTCATCAGAGGTTGTCTTGTAGTATGTCAAAGACCCACCTCTACCTTGATATCTTCGAATTCTTTCTTAATTAATGGGTTCACTCACAAGCCGGTTTGTTTTAGAAAGAGCTCGAATTCTCAAAGGCAGTCCCCTCGATACCACTGTAGAGGGAAGTGATTTTTCCAGCCAGTGGTACAGCTGAACTGTCTTGGTCCCGTCCGGCACGACCGTGTGTTGTTGTGGAATGCTTGTCCTATATCCCCGGACAAGTGACGAACAAATTCACGCGGACTAAAGGAATCCCATGGAGAAAAGGGACGTGGTGGCTGATCTCTCAAAGAGCAAAAAAAGCCCTCACTCCTCCCTTGACAGGTTTTTATTGATTCTCTAGGTACATTACATCCAGGGTGATTCTCATTAACTATGCACAGGTTCACTTTAGGTGGTTACCATAAGAAAAGAAAGAAAGTCGCCAGTAGCTTCAAAGAGAAAGGTCATCTACAAATGTAAAGGAGAGAAGGCTGGGCTACTTACATTTGTGCTTGGGAAATCTAGCACAAGTCACAGGAAACTTCTGCTGTTTCTATCCCAGGTGAGGGAGTTTTTGCAAGAGCAAGTTTCAAAGCAGCCTAGGTACAAAGCAGGCCTGATTCCCCATGGGAAACCTATCCACAAATGTTATCTGCTCACCACGCACGTCCGGACTGCGTTCAGATCCAGAACTGAGTCACAGGTCACATCACACACGAATAGGCTCCCCACACTGAACTCTGTCTCTTGAAGAGGGACCTGCTGGAGTTTGATGGGGTCTTGGGCAGGCTTTGTTGTGAAGTGTGATCGTTAGTTGGGATGAGCCTGTACGTGGTCCCCAAGTCATTGTGTGACAGCATGACTTTGGGGTGCCCCTGGGAAGCCACAGATAATGATTACTGCAAAGGGTAAGTTTCAAAACTCAAGTGGCCACAACTGCAATCCCAGTGAAGGGAATACCAGGCGTCTGCCAATGTTAACGTTATCAAAGTAGCCTAGAGAAGTGTTATAGACTGGTAAGTAAAAAAATCAGAAATAAAACTCTATTAGCCCTGGCTGGCATGGCTCAGTGGATTGAGGGCCAGCCTGCGAACCAAAGGGTCGCCGGTTCCAATCCCAGTCAGGGCACATGCCTGGGTTGCGGGCCAGGTCTCCAATAGAGGGTGCTCAAGAGGCAACCACACATTGGTGATTCTCTCCCTCTTTTTCTCCCTCCCTCCCCCTCTCTGTAAAAATAAATAAATAAAGTCTTTTTTAAAAAAAAAGAAATAAAACTGTAAGAATAGGATATTCTATCTTGTTTAAAGCTTTGAAACATTTTTATAAGAAAGCACTGGGAAGAAATAGACCAGTTGATTCTTTCTTAACTTTTTGTCTATTTACCAAATGCTCTTACCGAGCATGTGTTACTTTCACTGCACTGAAGGAATTGAGAGACACCCAGAAGAGGTGGCAGAGAGCCTTGAGCGGGGCCTGTGGCTGGGGCTGGGTACCGAAGGGCTGGGAACCCCTCGCTGCCTCCCTTTGCCTTTTGGAGAAAGAGCGCGAACAGTGAGTTGATGTCTGTATACCCAGATGTCTCATCTCCCTTGCTAGGCAAAAACCCGCAGGCGGCCCCAGCGTGCTGCCTGGTCCCAGTGACACTCATCACGTCCCAGGGTCCCTGCAGCGCTCCACAGAATCATCCACACAGGGCAGTAGTTACCATCGGCTCATTTTGGAACAGTCCTCATGTCGCACAGGTTGCACATGCGTGAGTTTTAGCCACTCAGTCGCTACAGACTGTGCGGCTGACTGTGCAGTCCGCACGTCACTCCATGAATGACTGCCGTGTCACCCAGTCGGCCGGCACCAGGTCACAGAGCATCTGTTGTCGGTTCACACGCAGGTCACGAAGCACGTGTTGCCTCCTTATCTCCCCTGGGTAAGTTTGGGAAGACGGGCCTTTGACAGAGGGAGTTGGCCAGTAAAGATGAAGGCCCACACGTGACTCAAAACAGGTAAGATGCAAGGACAATGGAAAGGAAAATCAGTGGAGTTCTAGAAGAAAGGCGGGAGCATGGAGTGTCTGTGTCCGGGGGGCTGACGGAACTCGGGATGTGCAGCCAGACCATTTCAGTGGCCATGACCCAGAGGATGAAGATGTCCCCGGGGAGACGCATACAAGAGAAACTCTGGGCGCTGTTCTGTGACATTGGAAACACGAGAATAAAAAGGAATCCAAAACAGAAAGGACTGCGCAGTTCACTGAGGCGTAGAAAAGATGCTCACCCTTAATGCTAAGTCGCGGCATGAGGAGAAAGGAGGCATTACTCAAACACTTCCTTTTTAATTAATTATTTTACAGTATTACGGGCTCTACCCTCTCTGGTGTAATTTACATCCCGTGGCTAGTCTGTAGCTGCCAATCTGTACTTCTTAGTCCCTTCCCCCTCGCCCCGCAGTCTGGCGACCACACGATTGTTCTCCGTGTCTGTGAGTCGGTTTCTGTTTTGTTTGCTCATTTCTATTGTTTTTTAGATTGCACATATGAGTTTAAGCATATGGTATCTGTCTTTCTCAACTGACTATGTCGCTGAGCATGATACCCTCTAGGTCCATCCATACTGCCACAAATGGTAAGCTTCCATCCTTTTTCATGGCTGAGTAGTATTCCATTGTATGTATGGACCCCAGCTTCTTTATTCCCCTGTCTGCTAGTGAGCAAACACTTTGGTTCACAGTGCCTCTGATGTTTTAAATGACATCGATACTCCTTAAATTTATACAATGTAACAGTTCAATTTCATCTCGATAAAGCTGTGGGGGGGGGCGTGAGGGGGGGCGGGATAAAGAAAAGAAAAAAAAGGTTGCAGACCTGCTCCAGGTTCAAAGGAACTAAAGGGAAGTGCCACTTAACAGCGAGGCACAATCTGAGACAGGGTCCTGGTGTGCAGAAGAAACTCTATAAAGGACACTGTTGGGCTCTGGCTGGTGTGGCTCAGTGGATTGAGTACCAGTCTGTGAACCGAAAGGTTGCTGGTTTGATTCCCAGTCAGGGCACATGCCTGGGTTGCAGGCCAGCTTCCCCTCTCTCTAAGGATAAATAAGTAAAATCTTAAATTAAAAAAAAAAAAAAAAAGACATTGTTGGCCCAACGGAGAAAAGTGGAATAGGGTCTATGGGTTAGATAACAGCTTCAGTGTTCTGTGTCCTGTCATAACAGCTTTAAGGGGTAATGGAACAGAGTTCCTTCTTCTTAGGCAAGGCACTCAGAGAATCTCGAGTAAAGGGGCGCAGGGTCTCCTGTCCTTCTCTCAGGGGATTGAACAGGGGCCCGGGGGGAGGGGGAGGAAGGGCAAAGGGTAAAATGGAAACAACGGGACAAAGTCCTGATAGCCCGCTTGCATTTTTTTCTGCAAACTTCAAATTATAACAAAATTAAGTTACCAAAAAATAATATTACAATGCTACTAAATAAATATTACTTGATTTCCTTCCTTTCCATAGACATGGAATGCTTCCACAAATGTTCATGTTTAATTAAAATTTTAGTGTTACGATGCAGTTTACATTAAAATTTTAGAATGACGTTACAATTTTAATTAACACGCTTCACATGCAATTTTAATTACGTTAAAATTAACGTTTTTAATTTCAATTACATTCAAAATGTTT
>VMDR010022883.1:0-15952 GCA_007922815.1 Macrotus californicus | reverse complement strand
CTCCTGGAAAGGTTGGCAGCTACTAATCTTATAATTTCAGTCAGTTCAAAAGTAGTTTCCAAAACTACTTCTCCATAGTCATCCTATGAAAGCAGACTTCTTTCTGATGACTCAACACTGAGCCTCTGGGGTTTAGATAGTGAGTGTACTTACATGGCACCTTTTCCCCAGTTAATATCATAGAAAGGAAATTGACATGGTCTGATGGGAGCTCAGTAGAGTCTGTTATGACATGGAAGGTAAATACAAAGACCCCAGAGAGCCATCTGCTAGCTAAGAGAACGCCTGCCAAAAAATGGAAATGTCTGGCTTGCCCATGTGAATAGACGACTCCTATCACCAAAAAAAGGGGAAACTTTGGTTAAGTCAAAGTCTTCTCCGTTTATTTTTTGTTTTTTGTCTTGTGACCTTGATATTTCAGTCCCACTGAAATAACACTGTGGTGTTTGACTTCCTAGTGAGGAAGCAGTTCTTTATTTGCATGTCAGAAACTAGTTCAGAATTCCAGTAGGTGATGTTTAATGTCTTAATCAAAATAATTTTCAAATTGGAAAAGAGTACAAAATACAGTTTTAAAACCGAATGGGCCCCCTCCCTTTAAGGTCCTTCTGTTGTGCAGCTGACAGGAACTCCTTTGAGGCACAACTGTGAATAAACGGGCCTCGCAGGGAAAAGACTTGCTCCGCGGCCTCAGTGATCACAGACGCGACCACACGCCACTGCCAAACCCGCCTTCCGAACACGTTTCCCTGGAATTAAATATATATTTTTACAACAACCTTAAGAAAATATTTCTCCTCGGTGGATTAGTATTAAATAATTATACTGAGCACCTACTTCTTCTGGCAGTATTTATCCAAGAGTTTATATGAAAATTCCCAAGAGAAAAGTATATGCCTTCTTTGTAGCAGGGTACATTTAAAATGCTTTTATGTGCTATTTTCTATAAGTGGGTTAGAGGAAAAATTTAAATGATACAGACTAGTTTGTTATGTTTTCATATTTTAGCATATGCGGCTTTATCTCCTGTATATCTGTCTGAGTCAGTAGCATAGAATAACTAAGGTTGGGTCTGATAGAGTCAATCACTTGGGTTCAAATAAATGCTGGCATGGCCACCTGTTTGATGTGGCCTTGGCCTTGGCCTTAACTTCTCTGTGCCTTAGTTTCCTCATCTGTAGACTAGGGATAGTAGTGATGACCTCAGAGAGGTGGTGGAAGCCCCAGGCATTTGGAGCCGTGCCTGGCACCCGGTAAGCATTCTGCAGATGTCAGTTGTCCTTGCTACCCTCCACCATGACCCTTGGAGTTCTCTTGGGGCTGTGTGAATCGGCTGAAACACCTTCTAGGCCACTGTTTGCTGCTGTGGCTTTAAAATTTGGGAGGACTCTGCTCCCTTTCCAACCTTAAAAGAATGGCCTGGCTTTTTTTTTTTTTAAACTCCTGTGGAAACTCCAATTTCAGTGAAGGGCATCTCATCACACTAAGGTCACACGTGACAAATGGTCTTTCATTACCTGCTGATTACAGTTAACCTTAATTTCTTTCATGGCAGTCATGCGGTGCCTTCTATTTAAATAGAGCTGTTCCTGGATGTGACTTTTCAAGCCTCTCTGGGTTTAATTCCAATTTAACTTGCCATTCCAACTGGGACCGTTGAGCAACTGAAGCCATGATTCACTCATTTGTTCTCTCTGGATCCAATTATTACCTACTCAGCGCCTGAGAGGCCCCCTCAGGCGTCCCATTCCCTGTTCTAAATGGTCTAACCTTCTGGGGAAGGGAGTGGGCCTTGAGTGATTGTTTCTTTGAACCATACAGATGTGTTTAGTGCACTTTCTGGGAACACACTAGCAACTGTCTACCGTTTTCATCCTACCAAGCTCATTACTAAGGATGATTGGAAGCATCCTGTGCTGGCGTAGGCAGTACTTACCTGTGCATCCTCATGGTTTTAGAACAAAGCCCACTTTTGAAGCACGGAAGTCAGTTTCCATGCAGTTGTGGATATCTTACGTGCTTTCTAAACAAAGGGCACAATGCCTAGAAAGCTTGGGCAGAATAGAAACACCCAAAGTGTAATTATAGCTATTCAGTTACCAAATGCCCATGCTTATGAGTCCCTGAGTGAGACAGGGCAGGGTGATATTACCAAGAGTAAGGATCCTTCCTTCACCCTTTCCCACTTACTAGATGCTTAGTAGGATGAAAGGGAAGATTTTTATTTGATTCACCCGCATCCTCTGTATGTTCAGTGGGATCTCAGTGGCCTCCCGCTGAGAATGTTAATTGTAAGCAATGCTTTAGAATGCCCTTCTCTTGAACTTAGAGCAAAACTAAGGCACTTATGTACATGTGGGGCTTTAAATAATCATTTTTATTTTTCAATTACAGTTGACATGTACTATATTATATTAGTTCCAGGTGTATAAACCAGTGATTAGATATTTTTATAACGTGATCACCTTGATAAAACTAGAATCCATCTCACACCATACATAATTATTACATTATTGTTATATCCTTGTGCCATATTTTACACTCTCACGACTATTCTGTAACTACCAGCTTGTCCTTCTCAGTCCCTTCATCTTTTCACCCCAACTTCCTCCCATGTGGCAACTGTCAAAATGTTCCCTGTGTCTATGAGTCAGTCTCTCTTCTGCTTGTTTCTTTTTTGAATTCCACAGATGAGTGAAATCATAGTTTGTTTTTCTTTCTCTCTCTGCCTTATTTCACTCAGCACAATACCCTCTAGGTCATGCATGTTGCTGCAGGTGGCAAGATTTCATTCTTTTTTATGGCTCAGTCATATTCCATTGTATATGCATACTACTTATTCTTTACCCATTTATCTAACTGCAGCCATATCTTGACTGTTGTAAATACTGCTGCAATGAACGTATGGATGCATATGTCTTCTCAATTTAGTGTTTTGGGTGTCTTCAGGTAAATACCCAGAAGCAGAATTGCTGGGTCATTTTTTGTCTCCTGTTATAGCCTTTGTTTTAAAGTCTCTTTTGTCTAAGTATTGCTATCCCAGCTTTGTTTGATTGTTTCCAGTTTCATGAAATACTTTTTTCCATCCTTTTACTTTTAGTCTGTGTGTGTCTTTGATTTGCAGTGAGTCTCTGTGGACAGCATATGTCAAGGCCTTGTTTTCTTCTCCATTCAGCCACCCTGTGTCTTCTGATTGGAACATTTATTCCATTTGTATTTAAAGCAATTATTGATAGATACGTATTTATTGTCATTTTATTATACATGTTTTTAATCTTTTTTTTCCTTCTTCTTAAAGAAGACCCTTTAACATTTCTTATAATATTGGTTTGGTGGTGATGAACTCCTTTAGCTTTTTCTTGTCTGAGAAACTCTTATCTGTCCTTAGAGTCAAAATGATATCTTTGCTGGGTCGAGTAATCTAGGTTGTAGGTCCTGGTTTTTCATCACTTTGAATATTTCTTGCAGTCTACAGCCATACCACCCTGAATGCGCCCAATCTCATCTGAATATTTCTTGCCAGTCCCTTCTGCCCTACAAAGTTTCTGTTAAGAAATCATATGACGGTTGTATGGGAACTCCCTTGTAGTAACTCACTGCTTTTCTCTTGCTGATTTTAAGATTCTCTCTTTGTCTTTAACCTTTGGCATTTTAATTATGATGTGTCGTCTTGTGGGCATCTTTGCATTCATCTTGTTTGGGATTCTCTGTGCTTCTTGGACTTGTATGTCTATTTCTTTCACCAGGTTACAGAAGTTTTCTGTTATTTTTTCTTCAAATAGGTTCTGAATCCCTTGCTCTCTCTCTCTTCTTCTGGTACATGTTTTAATGGTTATTCTCAATCCCTGATATTTAGTAGCTACTTTGTATGGCATTTAAAATATAAAACTTAGGGAAATGAGAAAGAGTAAGAGCAAGGAATTGAGTAACCATTATCTGAAGATTTGCAATCAAAGGATCCTAGTAAGAATAAATTAATCAACAGGGTTAATTAATTGATTATATTAAATTAAAAATTAGGAGTGCGTGTCTTAATACACTCCTCCATCCATTCATTCATTCATTCATCCTGTTTAACAAGCATTTCTTGAATGTCCACAATAGGCTCTAGAGATACAAACATACTCGGTGCCGGCACCTTTTTCTGCCACGGTGCTGGCTTGGCTAAGCTCCCGACCCATGGTTGTCTTCTGACAGCAGTGCCTGCCCACAGTGGGAACAGGCAGAGGGCCCCAGCACAGCAGCAGCCTCCTGTGCACTTGGGCTGTCCTCTCCTCTTCCCTGTGTTCTTTAAGTTCTTCTACACTTTCGACCCCCTTTTACCTCAGCCCTGTTTACCTTTCTGCCTTTCCACAAAGTGGTCAGATAAGTAGTTCTAAAAGGTACAGCCTGGCTGAAGTTTCTTTTACAACTGAGGATGTCTCCGCCATTTAGAAAGGGGAACCATAGACAACTCTCACCCATCTTCAAAAAATAATTTTTGTTTTTATTGCACTGGTAACTTTTTAACTGGTTGTGTGTGCTTCAGTCCTAAAACATTTGTGTTTAAAATGAGGAGAACAAGGGTACAAAATCTGTGGCACTGAAGACATCCACCTAACAAGTCTTTATTTTAATGTGAATTAGGAACCCTTAGTGCAGTAATTTCATGCCATTCTGTAGCTCTTGCTTTCCTCCCTCTGCCAGCCATGTATAGTTCAGTGGTTGGTGGACTGTATTAGCCTTAAAGACCTGCTCAGTGTTTACTTGGTTTTGATTTCAGATTTGTTGTTCACTTTTCTCTATATACACAAATACATAGCAAGATAAATAGCTAAAATCAACCGCAGATTATGCATCGTTACATTTAGACTTCTACATATTAATGTGTATCCACTATTGTACTAAACAAAGTGTTTTTGTTATAGACTTTTGGTTATAATGTGAAGAAAACAAATACCATACTATTTTCATAATTTAAAAGACGTCAAACATATCACAACACAAAAGTTTCTATTTTTGAGGTCCCCGGCACCGAGATCCATGTGTACTGTCACGTCTGGATACTCGAGAAATGAATTACTGTTGCCCCATGTTCTCACATATGGTCATATTTGTCCACAAGAACCGCACCCTTCCAGGGCTGGCGAACGCTGTGCTTCCGTGGGCAGGCCAGTACACTGTCCTGAGTCTTTTCAAGAGAGTCTCCAGTTCCTGCAGCTGATCAGTTATGTGGGAAGCCGCAAATTCACATTGACTGATAAGAAGGCTGGAAAACGTGGCTTAGATGTTCTGTGTGTTTTTCTCATTCTACCACTAGAGATCTTGCATAAAACTGTTTGAAATCCAAGTAGATAAACATCATTTATATTTCATCTTTCCTAGTAATGCAAAGCTTTGGCTACTGAACCTTATTTGGACAGGTGCAAAGAAAAGATACGTTGCAAACTTGAAAGGCACATAGATAGAAGACATTTTTTAAAAGTTGATGGGAGCAATATTATAGTGAAATATTAGAAATATCCTATTTGTCCATTGCTTAGGAGATGGATTTTAAAACTCTGGGATGAATATTCGTTGGACTATCGCCGTATTTCATCTAAGTCAGGTATCAACCAGCTACAGCCCACTATTTTTTCGTAAATAAAGTTTTACTGGAACATAGCATACTCATTTGTTTATATTTTTTCCATGGCTACTTCCATGCTACAATTTCAGAGTTGATTTGTTACAATACACACTGTCTGACTCTCAAAAGTCCAAATAATATATTTACTATCTAGCCCTTTAAAGAAAAAATGCACCAACCCCTGGTATAGGTTAAAATACCATCTACTGTAAGTAAAATGCACCATTAGCTTATGTACCACTAATAAAGAAAAAGTAGTATGGCCAATTAAACTATGACAAGCCATCAATTGTAAGACTCCTAATTTTAGTGACATTAAAATATGAAAAAAATACCTTAGAATTAATTGTGATACATAACATTTCAAACAAATAGACAACAGTGTTTATATCAACATGGATACATCTCAAATGCTTAATGTTGAGTGAAAAACAATTTGCAGAATGATGTGAACAGTATATTATTTTGTCTCTTAAAAAACACAAAGCAATATGGGAGTTTCTCTAAATGCAGACATGGATCGATAAGCACAATTTAAAAGAATCGGAAGGACTTAAAGAGAACTGACGACAGACGTTTTCCCTGGGAGGAGGGGTCCGGGTGGCTGTGGAAGACAGAGAGAGACCATCTTTATCTGCAAGGGTCAGGGTTTTTAAAAAGGTGAATCACTAACACAAAATACTTTTTTAAGAGTTCATATATAACTTGTTTAAAATATTGTATTTATTTATTCTCAGAGAGAGGGGAAGGGAGGGAGAAAGAGAGAGAAAAACGGCAATGTGTGGTTGCCTCTTGTGCACGACCCCCACTGGGGACCTGGCCTGCCACCGAAGCATGTGCCCTGACTGGGAATCGAACGGGCCCACCCTTTGATTTGCAGGCCAGCACTCCACCCACTGACCCACACCGGCCAGGGCACAAAATACTTTTTTAAGAGCATCAAAACATGGGAAAGCTGGAAGAAAATAGGTCAAAATATTAATAGTGGGAAGCTTTTTATAGTAGAAGTAGGGTATAGTATAGTATTGATAGAAGTATTATGTTTTGTCGTAATTTTTTTTAACTTCACAAATAACTAAAAAATGAGTCATGTGCTTCATTTCTATCTCAATCACAAGAGATTACGGTTTGAAGACGTGCACGTTAATCAATTACCTGGCATTACGAAGTAATCCTGTTTGTCTGCTGCGGCATTAAGGTTAAACAACGTGCAAGTCAGGGCCAGATTTTGTAGTTAAACTTCTTTTTCTCGTTCATGGTACAGCTAATCTTTAAAGACAATGAGCTTTTATTCCTCACCATGCAAAACCACCAGCTGTAGAAGTTAAATGTCAGGTGCGTCTTAATGAACAGAACTAGCTCGTCATGAGTCATGTAATTGATGTACTAATGTCGCTGCATTCAACCCAACCTCGCTTGTTTTGAAATGTGCCTTGTGATTTTGCACGATTTTCTCTGTTGTCACATGCAGTTCAGACCCTCATGTTCCTTATTAAATGCTTTCATTTTTGTCACTTATTTATAGCGGGGCCTCCCAGAATATTCTCTGTAAGTATATCCAGAAGTTCAAACTGTTGAAGTAGAGTTTTACCACCACCAGCTTCTTTCTATTTGTGAACGAGAACCGACTCACCGGCCCCTGCTCTCATTTACTTTTTGTTTTTGTCTTGTTCTTATTTTAAGCCTGTCTTTCTCTCCCTAGGAGTGTTTCACCAGAAATAGACCAAGCTGCCATCTTTCCAGTCGAGAATGAAAGGTGTTTGGGAAATGGAGACACGGGGCCTTGCGTCTGTGTGAAGCTGCAGACCCTGAGACCGAGGTCTCATGCCACTAGAACCGAAACAGAGAGCTGCGTTTCTCACTGTTTAACTCCACTTTTTCTTTTTCCAGTTCAATTTCACCATTTAGTATTGAGAGCACAAGACGCCAGAGACGGTCTGAATCCCCAGACTCCAGAAAACGGCGTATTCACAGATGTGATTTTGAGGGATGCAACAAAGTATACACAAAAAGTTCTCACCTGAAGGCTCACCGGAGGACACATACAGGTACAGCGCTGCAGGGCTTCTCACCTGAGGGTCAGTGAGCGTCCAAAAGGGCCAACTGCTCAGCTCCGGAGCCGTGAGTGTGCTGGGATGGTGTCGTCGTAGGTACATGTTCAGTTTAGTTTCTTTCTGAGCAGAATGCTTTCCCTGTCTCAGTTGAAAAAGGCTGAAGTCTTAGCGAACGTTAGCAACCAGTGAAGTTATTCTTCATGTCTTTAGGAGTTATAATGGTACGAACACAGGGATCTAGTCTTTTCCCATACACAGCCTCACCACTTAATCATTGCCTAGTTTATCAGATTTTACATGTCCATGTAGCACATCAAACAGCAAGCCGTACAAAATTATTCTCTTCTTTTAAAGTTAGCATTTTAACCATCACTTAGATCACTCATTTCTCCCCATGATCTCATCCCCCAAGTACCAAAGAAATAAAATAATGATGATGATGATGATGATGATGATGATGATGATGAAGAAATTGGCATGTACATATAGCACTGTGGGCAGTTTAAAAAATACTTCTACATGATTCCATTTGATTCTCACTGGTGTTTTTCTTTTGTATATGGAGAGGATTCTTAGTATTCATAGTGTACAGAGGAGAAAACTGAGACCACAGGTGATTCACTGCCTTTGTCATTATCCACACATCCATCCATCCATCCGTCACCCACCTGTCAACCGTCCATCCCCTTCTGCACCCATTCATTCACCCACCCACCTAAGAAATAAACCGATGACTCTTCACCGAGCCCCTTACCCACTCCGTTCATCCTTCGCCTTGTATGTCCCTCTGCCGACATCCCCTGGCTTCCTTGGCTTCTGGGTCCTGTTTGGTGCTTTCCAGTGGGATGCTCTGGGAACAGACAGAAGGTGGAAAGAGGACCTCACAATTGTACTACTTGTTCTAGGAAAAGTGACCGGTGACTGAAACATGTGAAGCTCAAAGAAACAGATATAGCAGAGAAACTTACTCCCATACATTCTGAGGAGCAAGGTGCCACAGAGCAAACAAGCCCAGTGCAGTGACTATCCAACAGGATTCAGACTCCAGCACCTGTGTCTAACGGACAACCTCAAGTGTAACTTACTTCCACAGGGCTGTGTGAACAGTACTCCCATCTCCAATGCATTAACAATAACCACATTATATTAACCGTTTCCCAGCTGAAGCAGCAAAATTATTTAAACAGGCATTCTTTGCCATTATTTAATCGTGTTCGTCCATCAGAATCCTCCCAAAGCTACTTTGCAATAGTGCGTCGTGTCTCCGCACACGGAGGCAGGGCGTGGTTGTGTGTGTGTGATAAAGTTATGGTATAGGAGGGCACTTGCCTGGGTCAGAGAAGCATTGTAGAGTCTGGAGTTGACTTTTTTGCTCATGTAATGCATTATAATTTTAGTGCGTCAAGGTAATCAACACATTTTGCAAACTGCCTCTTCCGTTTCTCTTTTCTGCCCCCAGTCCCTTCCCTTTTTCCACGTAATTTCAGTTTCTTCCCGCTCCATTGATTCTGAACTTCCCCAGGAAAAGTTTCCTTCTGTTTCTTAGGCACTATGTTTGAATAAATTTCTTCATTATTGAGGCAAAGAATTAGGGTAGACATGGGAGTTAAATAAGCATATTTCATTCTGTCACCAGATAGTGAACACAAATCATAGTAGCAAGCATGATGGAGTCATCTTACTTTTACGGGATCATTTCTGTTTTAAAAAAATTAAAAAATGACCTCTAATCAGTGAATCATCATAAATTTTGAGTTATTCCTGTTGTCCTTGAACTTTCTAAAAATACATAATAGCCTCATTTTCACACAGACACCTCTATTCCATCTATTGAAGTGATGAACAGCGACACAGAGGAAAGGTTTAATTTGGTCCAATTGAAAGACCTAACTCCATGGTGTTATAGGGCTGCATCTTACAAGTTTTACCACGTGCCATGGAAACAGGGCAGACATGATGGACACGTTATAATTCAAAGCAACATAAGCCTTGAATGCGAAAGTGGAGTTAATTGGCTTAGCTTATTAATGAGATGAAATCATAGGCTCCTAGGGTCCAAATGGTTCAGCTAACTAGAGGGATCCCTTGGGTGTCGTCTCTCGCAGAGATCAAGTCACTACTATGCAGTGTTTGGCATTTGCACATCTTTTATTTGATCTTCGCACCTGGTGGCTGCAGCTGCCCTTATCTCCTGTGTGTGCCAGTCTGGCTCCTGATTGAGCCTTGTTCACGTAGCGGTGATTTTCCCACCTCTCTCTCCTTAAACGGTTTGGGTGTCAGAGAGCTTATTTTTCTGCAAAACAAGTTTGGTGAAATTTTTGAGGGCAGAGTCCTCATATAGTAGATAATTAGATACTTGGGTTTAAAATTCAGTGGAAAGATGATAACGAGACTGATAACTTGTGTTTTTTCCATTGAGATCTAATTGACCCATAATGTCGTGTAAGTTTAAGGTGTCCAGTGTATTGATTTGATACATTTATATATCACACTATGATCGCTGCCGTGGCTTAGCTAACACCTCTGTCATGTCACGTGATGATCATTTCTTTTTTGTAGTGAGAACCACTGAGATGTCATCTCTTAGCAAGTTTGTAATACCTTTCGTTGATGATGATCACCATGCTGTGCATGAGATCTCCAGAACGTATCTATTAGTTGTAAGTTTGTATCCTTAACCTCTCCCCTCTTGCCATGTTGACTGTGGTGTTTGGCTCCCAGTCCCTTCTGGTTGACGGGGCTAACCCATCACACTGTAATCTTCAACTCTTGGCCTCAGTTCTCCACGTACCACCGCCATGATCCACTAGCATCTTCATTCCCCTGGTACCCTCAGCTCTCAGCCACATTCTTCTAGATATACTCCAGATTACCACGGTGTCTTTCTAAGTTTTCCACACCACAGACTGAGGGAACAGGTCATGTTAATGGATGTTGCTCATTTCTTTCCAACTAATCATGCAATGTTGTATTTTTAGTTGGACCTGTCCCACATCTGATGGCTCCCTCAGGAGTATGGCCATTCCTCAGAGGTATTGCAGGTTGGGCTCCAAAGCACTGCACAAAAGCGAGTTGTAATCTTTTTGCTGATAGAGTCTTGCCTTCAATTTTTAGAACATGCCACATCTGTGAAGTGCAGTAAAGCGAAGCATAATAAAACGAGGCGTGCCCCTGGTGGGTTTGCTCGCCATGGAAGTGTTTAACCACAGGCTAGATGATCTCTTATGGAAGACACACGACAGAATTGTTAGTATGAAGGGTGCACATGCCCTTTCAAGTCTGGAAAATAATTAGTCCATATTCTTTTTATTGATTTGGGCCCATGATTCCATTAAACTGAAACAACTTTGAACCCTCTCCCCACCTACCCTGTATTTCTCCTTCAGTTTCTCCATTTTTGTCAAATACCACATAGGACAGATTCACAGAAAAAGCCCTGAGAGGTGATCCTAGAGCCTTGCATCCAAGTGGGTCTTAACCCATTAACGAGTAATTAAAAATCCACCTAATCATCCTACATCTAGTCCATATTTCTCAGTCTCACAGGTACATCAAAAAGTCTATGTGAAATTCGTGCTCCAAACCACATGCCAAATCTATTCATCCACTTAACAGAGAGATACTTACTCTCCGCTGCGCAAGGCGTAGTTTTCTAAGAAAGAATGATATTTGGTTCATTTGCTGCCACTGGTTCAAAGTGAGCCCCTACTGATTCCTCATTTATAATTATTTTCAAGATTTCATAACTATGTGTTCAAAATGAAATCAACACTAGTTCTGTTGGGATTCAGGTTGGCTTGCTTTGCTTTTAAGAAATATGTTCCTAGCCTTACCTTTGCTTCAGGCATATTGAGCAAGTTATTTATGTGTGACCAATAAGTAATGTGAGGTTTGGGATTATAACAGATGACTTATGAGAAGTGCACATGCTATGGGAGATAAGGAAGTAGCAAGGAGAAACTTTCTTTGAGAAAGTCACAGTAATTTTATCTTTAACATGATCTTTTTTGCTTTACTAGGGCATGATCGAGCCCTCTATTTAGGACTTACACACAGTATATTTAACACTGATAGGAGTGTGAAAGAGGAACATTTGCTAGATATTCACAAGGAATTTAGAGTAAAAAAAAAAAAGAAATGTTGAAAATGCCTTTTTTTAGGAATCTTACGAAATATATCATTTAATCTGTGTTTGATGGATGCATATGGCCCTGATAAAATACCAGAAAGGACACCCTAACATCTGATTGAAAACGTGTGCACAAAGAAAGCGTACATTGATCATCGGAATTTCCCCTTTCCAAAGGGTACGCCCTAGTAGGACTCCCTGTGCATTTCTTGTTGCTCAGAAGCAGCCCATTGTCCTGGCCCCTTGAAGATCTGTCCTACGGGAGCCGCCAAGCTTGGGTCGTTGGTTGAATCTCACAGATTATCCGTCAGAGTAAGAATCACAGCCCTTGCTCTCAGAGAAGCAGAGCTGACAGCAGTCTCTCTTGGCCTATTTATTTCAACAATAATTTACAGATTTGTAGCTGTTGTCTACATTGCTCCCTTACGATGTGGTTGAATTGCAGAATGTTGGAATATACATGGGTGTCTACTCGTAAAGAAAAATAATTAAGCATGCTTTCCTGAGTGTGCAGTTTAGATAATAACATAAAGATTTGGCCAAGTATTTTTGAATGCCTTTACCAACGTCTGCCGGTGGTAAACTTTTCAAGGCATGTTAAAAAGGAGGAGAAATACCTATCTCGGCAATCACATACTCGTGATTATCAACAGGCCCATTGTTCCTGTTCACTGGTCTAAATTGTGCAGTTCATCTCCATGAGCAGGGTACAGTGTATTTAAATGAGTGTGCAGTGTATGTGAATTAATGATCATTTCATCTGGGCTATCCGCAACTATTATGTACTGTGGATTTCCCTCCTTTCATTTTAATTTTATTATTAAGCGATGTAAGTGTGAACTTTAGAAGAAAATGTTTTTATGAGTTTGGCATTTGCTGTTTAGAATTTTCGTTAATGCTGTATAGTCGCCAAAGAACACTCAGGCGTCAATGATTCCAAGGCCACTAGATGGCGCACTACAACCAGGTGTTGGGTGGATTTCGTCCGAGAGGGTCTGAAAAAGAGTCAACTAGAACCCTCTAGTGGTGTGTCTGACAAGAAGTCACTACCAGTAACTGCTGAAGTTTACAACTTAGTAATGAACAAGGAGAGGGCAAGATAAAGGTAAACTTAAAACCAGAAGTTTGATAAAGTAATTTCAACATATTAAAACTATTGAGTTCCAAATGAATCTGGACATATTTTCTGTTCCAACTTGATGGCCTGTTCTCTAAACAATCTATGACGCTCCTTTAGCCAGTCTTGCCTAACATTCATTTTAATTCATTTAAAAGCTATATACTTAGATTTTTAAAATTAGTAACCACAAAGAAGTCACCTCATCTATCAGGCTTGATCAAAATGTTTTCATACATGAATTTTACACGTCAAGATGAACTCATACAGATGCTTTTAAAATATGAACACATTTCTATTTAAAAGTCGCTAAGTACCTCCTTTCCTACTTTTATAAATGAAGGAAATGATGCATTATTTAGCTCTTCCCTTAAAGAATGAAGCCTTTGCAATTAATATCATGTGCTGTAATTAATGTCTGCTCACGGTTATGCATTTGGGATGCATGTGTACACACATCAATCCTGGAGGCTTACTGCCTTTTTCACTTTTTGACTTGCCTCCTTCCTTCTCACTGTTCTTCCTAAATTTTTTGCTTCTAATTTCACATCTCACTTTACTGGATAAGATTCTGAAATGGTTTGATGATACTCCTACAACGCAAAGCATGGGCTTTGTGACAGCTGTGAAACTTGGCGGCCTTTCGTTTACAAATCTGGTGGTCGCTAGATCCCACCTTCAGCAGTTGAGTGCTGCCTATACGCTCATATCTATCTTTGTTAGTTGAGTAACTCTTTCCGTACCAAGCTCCACGTCAGACCCTCTGTCTGCAGTCACTGGTAGGTAAAGCGGAGGGCTTAGTGATCCCAAGACAATGAATGGCTTAGGAGCCAGCTGACATTTTTCAGGTAAAAATCCTCTCCGCATAGGCTGTTTGCAAGTCCTAGCGAAGCAGCCCCCAGACATGAGCCGTATTGGCAACTGTTGAGAAATAGAAAACCATAAAAGAAACAGCACTAAATGCGAAGTGAGGAGACAAAAGTTTGAATCTGTTTTTGATCCCTGACTGTTAGGTGAACTTAAATAGGCTCTTCTGTGAATCTCAGGTCTTCTTTTGTTTTAACTTTGAACATAAAAATAGCATGTTGTCGCATAATTACCACAGGGGCATTATTTTTGGATCCCTGGTAAATACAGTGACTGACGCATTATGAAGTTCAGTAATTATTTGTGGAATAGGACTTGTCTGTGTATGGGTATTGATATAGATATATGTTATTAGCAATAGGTCCAAGAAAAAAGGTTGGATAGTGTGGTATATACTTAGCACAATCACCAGTCTCTTTACTTCAGAGTCTACTGGTTTAGAATTTATATAATTTAGAAAAAGTTGGAATAAAGCTAACCATTGTTTAATAAGCCCTTTTGTCATTATTTGGATAAAATGATAGTGTCAATAATCTTTGAAAGAATATACTTCAAATAGTCAAACTTTCAAAAGGACCCATTCATAGACAAATTCAACAAGACAAATATACATTGAGAACTTTCCAGGTCTGAGACACTATAGATTTTCTTCTTGGAAAAGGCAGAAAGGGGCATAGCCCCCATCGGCAATGAACTTGTCAGTGACTGTACTCAATAAGACTTGTCAAAATAGACATAACAAAGGCCAAATGTGCAAAACCCTCTAATAAAGGTACGAGCAAAATGACAAAAGGATGCGACGGGAGCTGTCTGCTCTAGCCAGGGCACTTGGGGACACCTCCCCGAGAGGGGCTTGCAAGCCCCTCTCATCCTGTTCATCTGGGCAGCACCATTTGCTGACCCTAGAGCCCCCTATTCCTCAGCCACACAAATGAACAAATGTCCAGGTGTGCCCGCTAGACGGGGCACATTCCTACCCCCACCTGAAATGACCCGAGTGCCCCCTTTCTTCTTGCCTCTTTAGTTGAGAAGCGATTTATTTTTCTGAAACTGCCTCCACGCCACCTTGTCTCTGACCACCCCCTTGCCTAGGCAGGTAGCATGCCATCCTCCATGACCCTGAAGCACTTGGAAATGTCCCTGGTGCAGCAGTTTGATACTCAGAAAGGAAGGTATGTGGGAAATACTGGAGCAGCAGAAACAACAGGGCATGGCGTCAGATTGGACACCAAGGTAGGGCAGGGGGGACTTTGAAGCTCTCCGTGTGTGTGGTCAGGGGTACGGAATGCTGTGAAGAGACATGGAAAGCGCAGGTGGAAGAGAGCAGATGCTTCCGTAGAACCAGTCAGGTCCCGTGTGCAATGCTCAGCTCTGCTCGTGCTTTCCACAGGTGAATCGCATCTGCAGATCCCTTGAAAGGTTAGAGCCCTTATCCCCTGTCACACAGTAGACAAGTGGGGCAGCTGAGATTCAAATCGAGGCTTCTCTAGAACCTGTCCTGTTGCCATTACACCTGCTCTCAGACACGTGTGCTCATAACCTGCCAGTCCCCTCCCCACCAGGGCCACACTCCTCTCTGCCTGTCTAGCCAGCAGTGCCTACCTCTTCAGAGTTGTTCATTAAAGTACTTTGAAGTAATAAAACAGCAAGCGACTTTTAATGGTCTATTTTTAAGGCTTCTCATTGATTTGAACTGGTCTTCCCAGTCTACTACTATTTTACTTGGTGAGAAAGCCAGTGGGAAGACCAGGACCAGAAGCCTCAATAACTAAATTAAACAGGCAGCTCTGGATTACTTGCTGGACATCAGCTCCGTGAATAGTAACGGGTGTGATGTAGAGGGGAAGGCAGCCAGCAGTTCTAAATCTGGTCAGGAGGTGACCACATCCTCAAATGTCCACCAGGTAAAGCATGCTAGGAAAGCCCGGAGATGCACGTTGCCACAGCAGCACCGAAGGAATCCTTGGTCCTGGCTACCCAGGTCTGGTGAACCTCGCCTCCCCATGTGCACAAGCACCAAAGTGCCATCTCTAAAAAGGAAACCGAAAAATCCAGATGGGCAACAAAATGCTGTGAAAATATTGCATTTGTTTTCGTTTATGGACAAGGAGTTACTGTAACTTGTCAGAGAGTTACTCTTTAGAACACGCTGAACCTATGATGTACACTCACCGGCA
>VMDR010022882.1:0-15947 GCA_007922815.1 Macrotus californicus | reverse complement strand
AGGGAATACAGTGCATGTATTGTACTTTATATTGAATATCATAATTAGATACCTAATTATTTCTGTAGTGAAACATACTAATCTTTTCACTAAGTGAGAAATTAGGTATTATTTTGCTGCCAAATGAGATATAGTACAAAAAATGTTTAATTTACAGAGCTGTTTGAATTTTGTAATGTCTGATAATGGGTTATACCCTTTATTATGTCCTTCAGTCATTTAACAATCCTATGATGTAGGTATTATTATTGATTAGGTAAAAGAGTACAGAGAGATTAAAATGAGATAATGTGTAAAAAATATTTAGAAAACTACAGACTCTGGAGCCATTGTAATTAAGATACTGCAGAACTGAAATTTTATTTTGGGTGAAACTAAAGAGTTCTGTAATTCAAGGTAAACAGAGAAATTAAAATGTACAATTTTCCTCTCCCCCAGGTGGATGGAAGTAGCTCCACATTAAGCATGAGTACTCATTTTAAAATGCTTAAAAAGCTGGTGGAAGAAGCAACATTTAGTGAAATCCTCATCCCTTTACAATCAGTCATGATACCTACTCTTCCGTCAATTCCGGGTGCCCATGCTAACCACGATCCATTTCCTGGTCATTGGGCTTACATTGCAAGTTTTGATGATACGGTAAATTTCAGTTTTCTATAACTGTAACTATGTTTTTTTTTAATTTAGTTAAGTTAAAATTTTCAAATTAAGTTTAAAAGTGTTTTTCCCAAAGATTAAGTGAATTTTATTAGCAAAGAAAAAGTGATTGGAAATACAGAAAAGTAAAACTCTCTTCTACTGATGAAATAAAATTAAGTGATAAAAATCCCATGTCTAACCTAGTATGTATTTTGATTTTTCACATGCTCACATTTGTTGTAGTGTGATTATAATCTTTATTTTTTTCACACTTTGATTTTTCTATGCTCTTCTTTTGTCTTAAATATGAACAGAAAAAAAAATAACAATCAGGATTTCTGAGTTGGGTTTATTTATTTATTTATTTATTTATTTGTGTTTTGAAAGGAAGTGAAATTCAGCTAGGACGAGCTTGATTCTTTTTTTGAAGTATGGTATGTGACTGTCTTAATGAAGTGGTACTGGAGGACTTCTTAGTAAATACTTTTTTAAAAAAAGATTTTGTTTATTTATTTTTAGACAGAGGAGAAGGGAGGAAGAGAGGGAAACATCAATGTGTGGTTGCCTCTCGAGCGCCCCCTACTGGGGACCTGACCTGGCCCGCAACCCTGGCATGTACCCTGACTGGGAGTTGAACCAGCCACCCTCTGATTCGCAGGCCAGCACTCAGTCCACTGAGCCACACCAGCCAGGGCTCAAATACTTTTGACAACTATATTTATTCCAGTACTTCTGATTCCAAACATTTGTTTAACTGCTTTAGAGCCAGTTATTAAACCACATAACACAATCATTTTTAATTACTTATAATCATGCCTTGTTTTTAACTTAATATTATTAAGCTTATTTACTCACCTCATTAGGTAGACTTGATTTTAGAGCAATTTCTTTTTTTTAAAATCAACTTACTTTTGATTGATAAACATTTTTTACCATTAAATAATTTAAAAATAATGTCAACCTCTGAAGAAAGGTCCTAAAAATACAAAAATCTTTTTTTTATTATTATTATTATTTTTTTAAATTACTTTATTGTTGTTCAATTACAGTTTGAATTTTCTCCCCATCACTCTCCCCCCACCCCAGCCAATTTTTTTATTATTTTTTTAAAGATTTTATTACTTTACTGTTGTTCAGTTACAGTTGCTTGCATTTTCCCCTCACCAATCCCCCTCACCCCAGCCAATCCCACCTCCCTCCCTTGCTCCCACCCTCCCCCTTGGTTATGTCCATGTGTCCTCTATAGGGTTGCTAAAAATCTTTTAAACATTGTGACTGCTTTAAGGGGCTGTATAAATTTAGATGTATATGTACTTACATTGTTGATAAAATAACCCTTTTATTTCATAGTCATTCTTAATGGGTGAAAATATGTCTCTACTCATGGGCAGCCATTCTTTTCATAGATCATAGATAATTAAAATAAATTGATAAAAGAATAAATTTACTGCATAATATATTCTTTTCATTATGTTAGGTAACACAATATTTATAATACATATAGATATTTAGATACAGAATTTTGACCTTAATGTATATATATCTCATTATCTTTTAGGTGGAAATTCTTGCTTCTCTTCAGAAACCGAAGAAGATATCTTTAAAAGGGTCAGATGGAAAGTTCTACATTGTGATGTGTAAGCCAAAGGATGATCTGAGGAAGGATTGTAGACTAATGGAGTTCAATTCCTTGATTAATAAGGTTGGAGATGGTTTGCTTTTATTTTAGAGTTAACTGTAGTTACTATCAATGTGATGTGAGCTTTTCAGTACACAAATAGGTCATTGTCAAAAAGAGGGAATGAAATGTACTGCCTTTCATTACATTTTTAATTAGCTTTTAAAATTGGGATAAAATATACATAACATAAAATTAACCATCTTAACAATTTTTAAGTGTTCAGTTTAGTGGCATTAAGTAGATTCATGTTGTGCAACTATCACCACCATCTCTCTCCAGAACTCATTTTAAAATTTTATTTTATTTTTTCCTTTACCATTTAGTTCCTTATAATGCCCCCTGCAATCATCACACTGTTGTCCACGAACCCTTTTTCCTTTTTGCTTGATCCTTCTACCCCCTAACCTCCCCACCTTCACAATAACTATCATCCTGCTCTCTGAATCTGTCTCTGTTTTGCTTGTTAGTTTAATTTGTTCATTAGATCCCACATATGAGTGAGATCATGCAGTATTTTCCAGAGCTTTTTTTATCTTAGCAAACTGAAACTCTGCACCCACTGAACAGTGACTCCCTACTTCCCTCCTTCCCAGGCCTTGTTAACCGCCCTCCTACTTTCTATCCGTATGAATTTACTGCTCTAGATACCTCCTGAGAGTGGGGTCCTATAGTATTATCCTTTCTTACTGGCTTATTTCCCTTAGCATTATGGCTTCAAGGTCCATCCATGTTATAGTGTGTCAGAATTTATTTTATAAGGCAGAATAATATAACATTGTGTGTATATACCACGTTTTGTTTATCCTTTCACTCATCATTGGACTCTTCCACCTTTTGGCTATGGTTAATAATGCTGCTGTGAACATAGGTTTACAAATATCTGTTTGAGCGCCTACTTTCAATCTTTTGTGTATGTACACAGAAGTAGAATTTCTGGTTTTGCTTAATTTTTTTACTGCTAACAAAATTTTATTAATTGCAATAGATATAATTTTCAGTATATGCCAAACCACTTCAGTAAGACATGGGATGAGGAGTATTTTGCTTGAGTTTCCAGTTCTTTTAAAGTAGCTTTTGCCGTCTTGGAGACCACACCACAAAAAAAGTCTTCTCGCTTTTTTTTTTTTAAATCTCCACTTATCCCTTCAAAGTTGCCTCTATGGCACATACGTGTCTTTGGTGGGTCTACCTGCTAAGGTCTGCTTTTTCCAAATGGTGATAGAATTTAATTCTCAGTTTCAACTCCTTCAGCCCCTGCTGGCTCCACTGAAGTTTTGTTTTCATCCTCTAAGTTCTTTGCTTTTCGTTCTGTGTTAAACTGAGAAATCGCTTCAGTTTTCTCTGTGACGTATTCAGCAACATACTATTTTAAAAGTGATCACTAGTATTTTTTTTTGGCTTTATTGTTAAGTACTTGATTTCTATCTCAGAAAGGATAATGCGAGCTCTCATTAAAGGGTTATTAAAAATATATGATCTCAGATATTTTGAATTATTCTATAGCCAGGCACTATAAATGCACAGATTCTCTTTTTGTATTGATAAAAATAGACCATACTGTTGAAGGATTTGAAGGATGAAACTCTATTGTGTTTATCTAAGGTTTTTGTCTCTATCCTCTATCTTCTTCCCACATTTCACTGATACCCCTTTTATTACCTGGAGAAGTTGGGGACTTTTAACATAGAAAAGATAAAGCAGCAGATAAGTTCATTTTTCATAAAAGACAGTTATGCTTTGTGCTTAGTTTAATCAAAAGTAAGTAAGAAACGCCCTGGCCAGTGGCCTAGTTGGTTGGAGTGTCATCCCGTAACCAAAAGTGTGTGGGTTTGACCCCCAGTCAGGGCACATACAGGTTGCAGGTTCGTCCCCTCTCAGGATGTGTACAAGAGGCAGCCGGTCAATGTTTCTCTCTCCCTTTCTTTCCCTTCCTCTCTGTATAAAATCAGTAAAAACATATCTTCAAGTGAGGATTTTAAAAAATATGTATTTTCTTAATTATGCTATTACAGTTGTATCAATTTTTTCCCCTTTGCCCCCTCTACCCGGTACCACCCACTCCCTCCAGCAATCCCCTCCCTTAGTTCAGGACCATGGGTCATACATGTAAGTTCTTTGGATACTCCATTTCCCATTCTGTTCCTAACACCCCCCTGTTTTGTACCTACCAATTTATACTTCTTAATCCCTACATCTTTTTTCCCATTCTCCCCCTTCCTCTTCCCAGCTGATAACCCTCCAAATGATCTCCATATCTATGATTCTGTTTCTCTTCTGCTTTGCTTAGTTTGTTTTCTAGATTCAATTGTGAATTTATTGCCATTTTAATGTTCATAGTTATGATCTTATTTTTTTTAAGTCCTTTTAACATTTCATATAAAATGGCTTGGTGATGATGAACTGCCTTAGCTTTACCTTGTCTGAGAAGCATTTTATCTGTCCTTCAATTCTAAATGATAGCTTTGCTGGATAGAGTAATCTCGGATGTAGGTCCTTGCTTTTTATCACTTTGAATAGTTCTTGCCAGTCCCTTCTTGCCTCCAAAGTTTCTTTTGAGAAATCATATGACAGTCTTAATGGGAACTCCTTTGTAAGTAACTATCTGCTTTTCTCTTGCTGCTTTTTAGATTCTCTCTTTATCTTTATTTAACCTTTGACATTTTAGTTATAATGTCTCTTGGTGGGTCCTCTTTGTTTTCATCTTGTTTGGGACTCGGTGTGCTTTCTGGACTTGTATGTCTATTTCCTTCCCCACATTAGGGAAGTTTTCTTTCATTATTTTTCAGATAAGTTTTTAATTTCTTCCTCTTTATTTTTACCTTCTGACACCCTTATGATTCGAATGTTGGTATGGTTGACGTCACAGAACCTCCTTAGCTTATTCTTTTTTTTTTAATTCATTTTTTAGTCTGGTGTGTGGCTGGGATCCTTTGCTGCCAAGGTATCCCTTGGGATTTTTATCCACCACACGTGGTTGTGAGAACACCAGTTCTGCATTCTCATGTCTCTGCCCCTCCTACCTGTCTGGTTGAATTTGATCTCTTAAATCCTTGGTTGTGGACTTACATATAGTTCAAGTTTTGACGATTCTGGGTGATGGTTGTTTTGTAGCTTACTTGAAATTTTTTCTGTGGTTGTACAAGGAGGCAAGGTATGTTTACCTACACCTCCATCTTGACCGGAAGTCAGGCGAGGATTTTTTTAAAAAACATTTAATAAAGTAAGTTAAACATTAATACCATATTAAAAACTCATTTCAAAGGCAATATGAAGGGAAGGAATATTTTTTATTTAAAATGTTGTTTGGTGAATTGGTAACTTAATTTCATGACTAATTATTAGTATGTTCATCCTTGAAGCTCCCTGAGTGATTTTCTGGTTGAGCAGATCAAGTGGCCTAGCTTTAGTTTATATATTTATCTTAATCAACTTTATTACTGATTATATTAACTCATTACTGTTCCCCTACATTAACATGGTCAAATAAAGTAGCCTGATTGTGAAGAACTAGAGTTTCACTGTGTCGGCCTAGGAGGCATATACGGATCTTTATGCCATACTGTTTTGCTGACATTTCTGTAACCTACTTGTTCCTAAAGTTTAAAATGTGTTTTTGGTCAGTGATTGGGGTTTTGAATTGGATAGTTCACAATTGTAGGTATGTATGCTTAGATTATTTTATATCATTCCAGAATTTAACAAAATATGCTTTGTCCTTAGCTACTATATTTCAAGATTAATCAGAGATGCAAAAAGCTTTTATGCTAGAACAGAATTTTTCCAATGAAACTGTCATATTAAACTTAAAGAGTAAGAAATACCTTTTGAGGATACCATAAAACTCATACTCTTTTATTTATACCTCGTTGAAGTAATTAAAATTAAATAACAGTCTCTGTGCCCGAGTACTTAATGCTTCAATAGTATTTGTCATTGTTAAATATATAACTATAATATTTTTGGACACAATATTCTTGTCACATTTGGTTAATAATTGAAAAAAGGCCTTACCCAGGTGATTTTTAATAATTTGGAAAGAGATTAGGGATCTCCTCAAGTAGTCTCCTGGCTCATCAACACTAATGGTAAACTTTTACTGACCTTCTTTTACTATGAAACAAATAATCTTTAGATATATTTGACATAAACATTTAGAAATATTAATTTTTAAATTTATGTTTTTTAATAGTGTTTAAGAAAAGATGCAGAATCTCGTAGAAGAGAACTTCATATCCGAACATATGCAGTTATTCCATTGAATGATGAATGTGGGATTATCGAATGGGTTAACAACACTGCTGGCTTGAGACCTATTCTCACCAAACTATATAAGGAAAAGGGTACTAAAATTAATTTTTACAATATAAATAAGTAATATGTATATAATAGCTGCTAACATACACCAGGTCTGTCCAGAAGGTACCCAGCCATGTACTATGAAAAAGAGAGACATTTATTGAAGAAGACACAAGGTACAAGAAACACTGCCCATAGGACAATGATGCCTCAGTCCTCTTCAAAGTAGGCACCTCAGGACCTCACACAGTTATCCCAGTTGCCATCAGCTGCCCTGTCATATTTCTCTGAATCTCATCAATGGTCTGAAATCTCTTCCCTTTCAAACGTGATTTTAGTTTTCAGAAAAACCAGAAGTCACAGGGCACATCTGGATAGGAAGGGGGCTGAGTCACCTGAGTGATCTGATGTTTTGCCAAAGAACTCTGCATGAGACGTGATGCATGAGCAGGCACGTTGTTGTGATGAAACTGCCAATCACCAGTTGCCCACAGCTGTGGCTTCCTGAATCATCTGAATAGTTTCTATGGAGGAATATTCAAGGTTAATGCAAAATTTGATGCAGATTCATTGCTCTACTCACTCAGTCACTGTGAATGTGATGACCGCATAGCACACGTGCTCACTCAAAGGCCTCCACTACCCCCACTGACTAGCAAAGTGAAGTCATTGATCACACGTGAGCATTCCAGTCCACTCACCTTGGCTGCCAGGTCACATCGATGTCATGCAAACTGTTCTCGTTATATTAACAATGCTTGGACTTCTTCTGGACAGACCTTGTATAATATGAATGTACTTGTTATTAACATACGTCATTGTACATTTTCTTGGTATAAACCACGATGAAATTTCTGTTCAAATGAGATTCTATATACAGAAGTACTTAAGTCTCCTTCCTCCTTTCCCTCCCTCCCTCTCTTCCTTCATTCCTTGTGTTTTAATTCCTTCTTTACCTTCATCCCAAAAGGATTGAGGTAGCTTGCAAAAATGTATATGAAAACGTATTTTTCAGAGAGTTACTGGTTAGCAATTCTGAAACTACTTTATGTGTGTACTAGACTTTAGCAAACAAGTAAGTAGGTCGTGGCTAATGAGAGCTAGCTTTTCACTGTCAGAAAAAGAAAAGGAAAGGGAAGGCTGGAATGAAACCGAAAGTATTAGATTAGAAGCGGAGCCTCCCACAGACCAAACCTGAGATAACATGAGCGCCAAAATAGACGACAGTTAGATTACAAATCCACGCCAATGTAAACAAATGAGTAAGGAAGTGCGAACAGTTCTTCTCTACCTAGAATTGTAATGAGTAAATACAGAAGATAAAGATGGACATAGAAAATCACCAATTAGTAAATACCATAGTATGTAATTGTTGCAGGCAGTGAATCTCAATGGATGCTGAAATTAATAGGGAAAGTATGACAGGAAACAGGTTATTTACAGAGTCTCAGTGTATGTCCCTGCAAAATAGCTTATTAATTACAAAGGGAAAAATTGTAACTTTACAGTGTAAAAACAAAAATAATTGCTCACAACACTTTAAAAATGTCAGCATAATGAAAGACAAAGACAGAAATTTCCCAGATTTGAGAACATTATGGAGGCAGGCGGATGCAATATGATGTCCTGGACGGGACCCTGGCCTATGAAGAAGGGTGGTAGTAGAACAATTGGTGAAATCTGAATAAAGTCTAAAGGTTAATTAATAATCTTACAACAAATTAATTTTCTGATTTAAATAATTGTACTACTGCTATGAAAAAGATAAACAATAAAAAATCTGGGTGATGAATATATGGGAACTCTATATCATTTATGAAATTTTCATAATTCTAAAATTATTTCTAAATAGTTTTTAAATGCATGTGATGCAATACATTAAAATATATATTAATTTATTAGAGTGAAGGAGAAAATGTATTAGTTTTCTAGGGGTACTGTAACAAAGTCCTACAAACTGATTATAAACAATGGAAACTTACTCTGTCCCAGCTCTGGAGGCTGAGTCCAAAATCACAGTGTCGGTAGGGCCGTGTTGTCTCTGAAGGCCCCAGGGGAGAGCCTGTCCCAAGCCTCTTCCTTCTGGTGTTGCCAGCAGCTTTTGATGTTTTTTCACTGAGATGCGTCAGCCCATTCTCTGCCTCAGTCATCATAGCATTCTCCCTAAGTCTGTGTCTCCTTTCTCTTCTTATAAAGACAGCAGTCATATTATATTTGGGGCCCACCTTAATGCCTTCATCTTAACCTGATAACATGGACAAACCGCCTATTTTCAAATAAGGTTACACTCATAGGTATCAGAGGTTAAGACTTCAAAATATTTTGGTGGAATATAGTTCAACCCATAACATTAAGTGAAATTGATACAGTACTATATTATGGGTATTGTGCTAAGTCTGATATGTACACTATATGATATTTATTATTGTTAACAAGCCTAATTGTACCTTCTTTATGGACAGTGCCAGAGAGGCTAAGTAACTTACTCCGTTCACATGGCTAGTATACTGCAGAGCTGCAGTTCAGACATATTTGAACCTGATTTCAAGAACTTGCTGTTGAATATTTTATTTAGAAAGATGAAATGTTGTGTAAGTTTGAGTTACTGTTATTGGATCTTAAAATAAACATATATTTTCTACCTTATCATGAACACACAGTTGAACTATGCAACATTTGACTCTAAGAACTTCAAATCGCAAATTTGTTCATAAACTACTTTTAGCTGCGCTTTAGGCATAAAAAGCACCAAACCAAGGTAGGCCTAAAAGGCATTTGATGGACTGGAGTCAGACCAGTCATCCGATGTGGCTCACAAATACATGTCAAGGAAAAGCTCCTCTACTTCCCCAGATGATTTGCATTGTGCGTGATTAATTTAAGAACCAGGTGAGTTTTATAGACTAGCCTTCACAGAGAGTAAATTATTTCAGAGCACCATAGTAAGTTTCATAGTAACGATCCAGTGTGGACCTATACCACGTCCTGGTTAACAGAGAGATCACTGTAATTTTAGAGAGGCCTGCAGCATTCACATTGGACTTAATCTAAGTGCTATCTTCTAGTATTATTTGATTCCAAACATTGGTTTTACCTGACATTAATTACAATCAACAAGAAGATAAGTTTACATATGCATAATTGAAAATTTTCCATTCTTGCTTTTGAATACCAATTTGAATAAAAGTAGACATTTCCTGTCCTATTTTAACCACAAAAACAATAACAGCAGCAACAATAAATGCCCCTTTCCTCATTTGGCCTGTGTGAATAATGGAAATCACTCTACCTTGCAGGAGTTTATATGACAGGTAAGGAACTTCGCCAATGTATGCTACCAAAGACAGCAGCTTTGTCTGAAAAACTCAAAGTATTCCAAGAATTTCTCCTGCCCAGGCATCCTCCTGTTTTTCATGAGTGGTTTCTGAGAACATTCCCTGATCCGACATCATGGTAAGTCACCAAGATTATAATCATTATTATGGTTGGAATTTAAAGAGTATTTTAAATGTGTTGCCTGATATGCATGAGGATATTTGATAGGCATTGAATTTCTCAGGTACAGTAGCAGATCAGCATACTGCCGCTCCACTGCAGTTATGTCGATGGTTGGCTACATCCTGGGCCTTGGAGATCGTCACGGAGAAAACATTCTCTTTGATTCTTTGACTGGAGAATGTGTACATGTGGATTTTAACTGTCTCTTCAATAAGGTATGTGATGTGACTTATTTTAGTTAACTGTATGTTTTCTCCTAATTTTCCTTCTTCAACAACTGTTCTTCCTAGACATACCCATTAGTGGCAGTTACAGTCACATTGCCCTCAGTATAAGAACTTAGGATGGAGAGAACTCAAAAGAGTAATATAATAAATCTAGCACTAAACTTAAGTCCAAAAATATAGATTCAAGTTCTGATTCAGTTGGTTCCTAGTTATATTAACATGGACAGAGCAGCTGATTTTACTGAGATTCATTTTTAGAGAAATAAAGTCGTTTGCTGTGACGGTTTCCAAACCTGTCAGCATATCAGAATCATCTTAAGAGTTTTCATAAAATTGCAGATACCTAGGAGACATCCCAGAGGATTCAGATTCTATAGGTCCAGAGTGAGGCCTGGGAATAAATTAAGGTAGTTGGACTCTCCCTAAGACCTCCTCCAATTTTCCAGTGTGGCGATCCTGGAAAGCAGAGTGGCAGGTAAACCACTTTTTCTTTGTCGTCATTCCCTGCGGTTACCTTCAGGTGTCACAGGAAACCAAGAAAGGTCACAGGCCAAACTGAGAACAAATCAGACCTAAACCACTGACCTAGGTTCAATGGCACAAGAGAGGAACTCAGGAAACTGGAGGGATGAGAAAGTCCTAGGAAAGGCAGGTTAGAAAATGACCAAAAAATAAATGAACTGCATGGACTGCGTTCTACTTCGTGTTACATTTCCTGTCTGAGGGGTGTGAACATCTCATACTTGGCTGTATCTTTTCCTTTGCTGTTTTAAAGTGAAAGTCTTAAAGAAAAGAAGAAAATATAACAATATTTATATGTACTTTGTATTATTCAAGGAAGGACATTTAGGAAGCTAATATAAGACTAAATGTTGAATGCATAAAAACTTTCCTATAGTGCTGTTTACCATAGTAATTCAATAACAGGTGAGTCCATCCATCCTCTAGATCTTATCCAAGTAGAGTCATATAGATCCTTTATGATACAGGCTTCAAAAATAGTTACAAATATATATATATATTTTGACAGTATGTGTGCTCTTTGCTAAATGAATCTAGACATGAAGTTTTAAATTTTTTGCATAAACATTTAAAAATTCTAACATTATTACTTTTTAATAAAATGCATTGTTTTAAGGGAGAAACCTTTGAAGTTCCAGAAATTGTTCCATTTCGCCTGACTCATAATATGGTTAATGGAATGGGTCCTATGGGAACAGAAGGTCTTTTTCGAAGAGCTTGTGAAGTTACAATGAGGCTGATGCGAGATCAGAGAGAACCTTTAATGAGGTAATAATTTGTATCTTGTAAACAATTTATAGTACTTTGAATACAATTATTGGTTCCTAAGTATGTTTTCTTTATATAGAAGCCACTTTGCATTGGTTAAAGTAGATTTTTTTAAATAATAGCTTTATATAATTTACATATCAAAACATTTATTTATTGTTTAATATGTGGGGTTTTATATAGATTTTATTTATTTATTTTGAGACAGAGGGGAAAGGAGGAAAAAGAGGGAGAGAAACATCGATGTGTAGTTCCCTCTCACACGCCCCCTACTGAGAACCTGGCCCACGACCCAGGCATGTCCCCTGACTGGGAATTGAACCTTGAGCCTTTGATTCATAGGTTGGCTCTCAGTCCACTGAGCCACACCAGCCAGGGCCCATAACATTTATATATCATAAAATTCACTCTTTTAAAGTGTAAATACAGTGGTTTTTAGTTGATTCACAGGAGTGTGCAGCCATCCCTGGTATCTAATTATAAAACATTTCATTACCCCCAAAAGAAATTAGCAGTCATTCCCCATCCCTACGCCCCCACCATCCCCTAGCAACCACTAATCTACTTTCTGTCTCTATGGATTTGCCTGTTCTGGACATTTCATATATAAATGGGATCATACAACATGGAGCCTTTTGTGTCTGTTAGCATAATGTTTTTAAGGTTTATCTATGCTGTTCTATGTATCAATACTTCATTTTTTTATTGCCAAATAATATCCCATTGTATGGGTACCACATTTTGTTTATCCATTCATCAGCTAACCAACATTTGGATTGTCTCCACCTTTTGACTATTGTGAGTAGTGTGGCTGTGGACTTTGCATACAAGTTTTATGTGGATACATGTTTTTAGTTCTTTTGGATAGACCTTGGAGAAGAATTACTGGGTCCTATGTAAACTCTTAAGTTTAACATTTTGAGGAACTTTCAATCTGTTTTCCAAAGTAGCTGTAATATTTTACAGCCTCACCAGCAATGTCTTAGAGCTCCAATATCCCTACATCCTTACCAAGACTCGATAGTATGTCTTTTTAATTTTATCCGTCCTTGTCACTGAGAAGTGGTGTCTCATTGTGGTTTCTTTTATATTTACCAGACATTTAATGATCTTACAAAATTATTGACTTTTTCTCAGTTTAAAGAGTTTCGTGATTGTGTTTTAAAGGGCCCATATCTTGGACGGACGCATCCTCAAATATTTACAGAAGGAAAAACGGGATGCCTTAGATTTGCTTTAAGAGAACACGGGAGGGGACAGGGTGGGTTCTGGGTAATTGGTGGTCAGGAATGGGTGGGTACATGGCCAGAGCTGGGGTTTCACTGTGCTGTTCTGTGGACTGTTGCCATATGCTTAAAATTCTTCTCAATTTAAGAGTGTGAAAAGGGACCTGGCAGGGTCTAACTTCCCACTGCCTCTTCCACTCCAACCCCAGACTTCTACCCAACTTCCCCACCGTAACAGTAGTGGGAGAGGTCGGAGGCGAGGGAAATGCTTCAATAGGGCAGGTAGGGGGGTGGGCACAGACAGGCCTGCGCGCTCAGTTGCTTGATTAAGCTGTGCTTGTGCTTGCATTTGATACTCTTTGGCTGGTGCTAGTTTCTGTGGGCCTTGCCTAGGCATGGCCGGAGTCTTCAAGTGTCATGGAGTCCCAACCAGGCTTGGGGCTGGAACCATCTGACACCAAATATAGTCACCTACTGACAGGACACAACAGACAAGTCAGGGGTTTGCCCTAGAGTGCCATGCGTAGCTTCCACCCACACATCATGGCGAGTTTAATGTGCATTTCCCTAATGAGCAGTGATGATGGACACCTCTCCATGTGTCATGTTGGTCAGCTGTGTCTCTTCTTTGCACAAATGTCTATTCAAGTCCCATTTCAAATTGGATTATTTGTCTTTTCACTGTTTAGTTGTAAGAGTGCTTTACCAAAGTGGACTCTAGACCTTATGGGGTATGATTGTCAGATATTTTCTCTCATGTGTGGGTTGTCTTTTCCTTTTTTTGCTGCTGTCCTCTGAAACATAAAAGTTTTTGTCATTGATAAATTCCAATTATTTATGTATTTTTAAAGTATATTTTTTTATTATGCTATTACAGTTTTCCCAATTTTTCCCCCTTTACCCCCCCCTGCACCCCCCAACCCTCCAGCATTCCCCCCACCTTAGCTCATGTCCATGGGGTGTACGTATAAGTTCTTTGAGTGCTCTGTTTCCTAGACCATTTTGACCTCTCTGCATCTATTTAATGCCTACCAGTTATGCTGCTTCTTCCCTGTACCTTTTCCTCTTTGTTCCTCCCTTCTCCTCCCCACTGAAAACCCTCCATGTGATGTCCATTCTCTGATTCTGTTCCTGTTCTAGTTGTTTGCTTAGTTTTTGTTTTCATTGTTTTTCTTCCCTTTTTTTTTTTAGGTTCATTTGTTGATAGTGTGAGTTGTCATTTTACTCTTCATATTTTTGATCTTCATTTTCTTAGATGAGTCCCTTTAACATTTCATATAATAAGGGCTTGGTGATGATGAACTCCTTTAACTTGACCTTATCTGGGAAGCTCTTTATCTGCCCTTCCATGCTAAATGATAGCTTTGCTGGATACAGTAATCTTGGATGTAGGTCCTTGCCTTTTATGACTTGGAATACTTCTTTCCAGTCCCTTCTTGCCTCTAAGATTTCTTTTGAGAAATTAGCTGATAGTCTTATGGGAACTCCTTTGTAGGTAACTCTCTTCTCTTGCTGCTTTTAAGATTCTTTTCCTTTAATCTTGGGTAACTTGATGATGTGCCTTGGTGTGTTCCTCCCTGGGTCCAACTTCTTTGGACTCTCTTGGCTTCCTGGACTTCCTGGAAATCTATTTCCTTTGCCAGATTGAGGAAGTTTTCCTTCATTATTTGTTTAAATAAGTTTTCAATTTCTTGCTGTTGTTCTTCTCTTTCTGGCACCCCTATAATTTGGATGTTGGAATGTTTCAAGTTGTCCCAGAGGTTCAAAAGTCTCTCTTCATTTTTTAAAATTCTTGTTTCTTCATTCTGTTCCGGTTGGATGTTTACTTCTTCCTTTTGTTCCAAATCATTGCTTTGAGTCCTGGTTTCCTTCCTGTCACTGTTGGTTCCCTGAATATTTTGCTTTATTTCATTTTGGGTATTTTTCATTTGTTCTTTCATTTTTCGACCAAGCTCAGTCAGATCTGTGAGTTTTGATTACCAGGGCTTTAAATTCTCCATCAGATAGGTTGGTTATCTCCTCATCGCTTGGCCCTCTTTCTGAAGTTTTGCTCTGTTCTTTCATTTTGGTCCTATTTCTTTGTTGGGGCCCCCTGTTAAGTTCTAAGGGGAGGTGGGGCGTTCGGTAGTCACCCAGGTAGAGCAACCCTTCTTGCTTCAATAGGGCTGCCTGTGGGGGAGGGGCCAGAGAGGGAACAATGCAGCTCCCCTGCTCCTCTCTATCCTACTTTCCACAAACTCTGTGTGAGACTGGGAGTTTCTCCCACTGTGGCAACCACTGTGGTCCACAGCCAGCTCTGAGTCTCAGTTTTCTCCTTAAGTCAGCCCTGCCCACGCAGCCCCCGCCTTGCCACAGCCCCCGCCTTGCCACAGCCAGCCCTGTCCCCATAGTCTGCCACCTCACCACAGGTTCTCTCCATCCACCTCCTTACCGGTTTGGTTGTTCTGTTGGACTGCTTCTTTAATTCCATGATTGTCAGAGATTCATGCAGTTTGATTTTCTGGCACTTCTGGTTGTTTATTGATTTTAGATTGGTTGTTATCCTCCTCTTGGTTGTGCGAGGAAGCAAAGGGTTTCTATCTACACCTCCATCTTGGCTGGAACTCCCCAATTTATTTTTTTGTTGTTATTATTTGTGCTTTTGTTGTCATATCTAAGAAACTGTTGTGTAATCCATAGTCATTAAGAGTTACACCTGTTTTCTTCTAAGTGTTTTATAGTTTTAGCTCTCATTTAAATCCTTGATCATTTTCAGTTATTTTTTCTATTTAATGTGAGGTGTAGGGGTCCATATTTACTCTTTTGAATATGCACATCCAATTGTCTAAGCAGCATTTTTTAAAAGGATTATTTTTCTCCATTTAATGTTACTGGAGAACATAAATGGTCCATTAACTTATATTTTGTATATGTATTATATACTGTATTCTTACAATAATATAAAGCAGAGAAAAGAAAATGTTACTAAGAAAATTAGAGAAAATTTACGGTACTGTACATATTTATTTAAAAAATCCTTTTATAAGGGAACCCGAATACAAACCCATCTTGTTTCAAGGGTCAACTGTAGTTTTTAAAAAGGACTTAAAA
>VMDR010022881.1:0-15947 GCA_007922815.1 Macrotus californicus | reverse complement strand
TTTTTCTTTTTGATAGTTCATTATTGGTGTATAAAAATGCCACTGATTTCTGAATATTAATTCTGTATCCTGCTCCTACTTTACTGAATTCATTCGTCAGTTCTAGTAGGTTTTTTGGTGGAGTCTTTAGGGTTTTCTACATACAGTAATAATATACTTCTCTTAAATTGCTTTATGATTAGTAGTGACAACCTGCTTGTCACTTACCTTATAAGCAGTTATGACATACCACTGCATGGAGACACTGCGTTTGAGAACAATTGTATTAATAACAATGTCATGGACCAGTGGAGTGTCTATAATTGTGGAAATCTCAGCTATTGTCAGTGGCTTATGTGAAAGGGATAATTTTGAGTGGAGGCAGATTGTTTGGAATGCATCACAGCACTTCCTGTAGATAGTTGACTTAATAACATCCGACACTCATTCAACAAACATTTACTAGCTGTCTACTAATGCCAATCCCTGAGCATATTTGTAAGGACAAGCCTAGCTACCATGTCAATGATCACAGCAAGGGTGGCAGAAATCCTCCTATCCATCTTACTTAGCCCTGGAAAGCTAAGAAAAGACTCCTTTTCTGTGCTCTAGTTTCTAACCTGGCTTCCCCACCTCCAACACTGCTCATCTTAGCCAACGCTATTGAATGTCAGCCCCACTTGAATGCAGTACTGACCATATGGTCTAAAGCATGTTTCTTTTCCCTTAATTTATACACAGTGACCTTGCCAAGATCCATACTCACCAAGTTCTGTTTCTAACCATTAAAAGAAGCTTCTTATTGTGGAAATTTACAAGTACACGCAAAAGTAGAGAGACTACTGTAATGAAACTACATGTATCCAAACACAAATTCAGTAACTAATGACATTCTTCCAATCTTATTTTATATTTATTATATAACATATAATTCCACATGTAAATACTTCACTATGTATCTCTAACAGGTAAGGTTGCTTTTATTTAATATAACTAAAATACCATTATCACTCCCAACAGAATTAACAATGATTCCTCAATATAATCTCCGTGCTCTATTTTCCTTGTTGCCTCAATTATGTAGTTTATTCAAATTAGGATTCCAATGAGGTCCATAGCTAACAACTGATAGTTCTTTTAAGTACTGTTTCATCCACAACAGTACCCTTCTTTTCTTCCCATGCTGTTTATTTGTAACAAATATAATTAGTCCTGTAGGATTTCCCACATTCTGGTTTTGGCTTACTCAGTTCTCATGGGTTGTTTAACATACTTCTTTTTGCTCCTATGATCCTATATTTAAATCTGAGGACTTGATTATATTTGTATTCTGTTCTTTATATAAAGGACACTTTTAGGTTGTGTTGTGTGCTTCCTATTATCTCAAATGAGAAGGTACTTACTATTTGGTTATCCCATTTCATTCATATTAAGGGTGAGGTTCTGTCAGCCTGATTCGTCTGTGATCATGTTCTCTAGCAACCTTACATCTAATGAATTTAGTAGGCTTTGATGATCATTACCTAAATCACATTCAATAATAGAAGCAGGCACAGAGGAGGGGTGCTATAACCCAGTGAGGTGCCTTAAACTGAGTTGATTCATAAAGGAAAGGTAGGGGTTAATCAGAAGCCTGGGAGAGACAGTGACTTCCAATGGACCCAGAGACTCCCTATGAGTGGGAAGCAAGTCCAGACTGGAGACGGGTAAAGGGAATCTAGTCCTGGATGCTCTTTGCTTTGTCTAAGGAAGGCAGGGAGACATTGCCTTGGGATCATGATGGCATCACAAGCTTGGGAGGTTTGGCAAGAATCCTCTCCATAAGATGGCTATCTCTAACTCTGTCCCCAACTTTGTTTCTGGGGCTCTGTTGATGTCAATGGCAAGGAAACAAATTATGCTGGCAAGAAGCTGAGCTTTCTTGCAAGTTGCAATCACATTGGCTGCTCTAGCTCTCTCCACTTTGCTTATACTACAGCGAGTCCCACGGGAGTGTGCATGGAAAAGTACCTGTAAATATTAAGGTTGGTTCCAAAGGCACATTATTGTTTTATTGTGTAATACCCTCTGGTGACATTGAAGCCTATTAATAACTAAACATCTGTCACAACTGTAATTATATTTCTTGTGCCAGGATTGTGTTTCTACCATTGCCCTGTTTAAACTGGAAGGGAGGGCGTGAATTATTTAGGCAACTGACTTTGAGTAAATAACCAACCAGCACTGTGCAGGCAGTAAGTTTCTGTCACTCCTTGCAGAGTCTCATTGTCACCGCTGACGTTCCCTTGATGTGCTCACAAATCTCTCTGAGAACATCGCCCTGGACCCCCGATGCGGCTGCCTGAGCAACCTGGAGAGGGGAAGCCTGAGAATGAGGAAAAGGGGGACAGAGGAGCCCCTGGAGGGGGAGAGGAGCCGCCGAGGAGCCAGGCCCCCGACTTCCCCACTTGGCAAGTCTTCTCCCCTCAATACCCCCGGAGAAACGAGCTTTCTCAAGTGTTTGCTCGGGACTTGATTGTTTTCTGCCCTCAGGTAGGGGGTGGGAGCCTGGAGCCTTTGCTGCTGAGTGTTGTGGGGTGAGGAGACCAATGGACATGACACCTGGGAGCGGTCCTGAGAGGACACGTGTCTGAGCTGGACACAGCAATTATGTGGGTGGGTGAGGGGATGGGTTTGGAAGCTGACTCTGTCAGGTACTGATTGGGTCGGGGTGATCCTTATTGTTAGAAAAACAGCAGAAGTTATTATTTATAGAGTTGGACTCTGTCAGCATGGGAGCAGGAGTGCTGCATAGATCATTTCAACTAATCCTCATAATGACCCTACAGGTTATTATTAATACCATTTTTTACAAGAGAAAAGTAAGACCAACAGTAATCAACTTGGTCTACATTGCACAGGCAAAGGTAAAGCCATGATTCCTACCACGGGTCTCTAAATCCAAAACTGGTATTTGTAGCCACTGGAAAACCCTGCCCCTCCTCCCTTATAGGCCAGGAGGTCAGTGCAGGGGGAGGGGTTTCGTGTTCCCAAGCCACAGGCTTCCCTGACTTTGACCCTGCTCTCTTTCTTCTCCTTGGAGACATTCAATGCTGTATAAACTCAAGAGGAATTTCAACTCTGGGTGGTTGTATATAGAAGGAAATTTTGATCTGAGTGATGCTGGCATTGAGCAGTTGGTCTGTGGTGAGTCCTATAAACAGGTATGTTCTGAAATGGTCTCCTTAAGGGTGTTGCAATAGCATCGCCAGCCCTCTGTGCCACCAACTCCTAACGGTGACTGAATGAGTTTATGGAGGGGCCGTAATTTAAGTTTAGGTTTATGGAGGAAAAAGGAAATAGAGATGTTTGTGATGATAGATTCTGATTTTTAGCAATTTTTTCCCGGGAGCTGGGGGCTGGGCCCAGCGTAGAATACTATAAGAGTCTATCCAGAACCTTCTCCACTACCACTCATTTTTGGGAACTTAAAGGCGGGACCTGATGAGATCCCCGGCCCAGGGCATGCTGACCTGCAGGTGAGCCCTTTCAATCTACTCTGAGGGAAGGTCTGGAGGAGGGCAACACGAAGCTGGAAATGACATATGCTGCAGGGCAGGCTCAGAGTGAGTTCTGCTCAGGAGGTTTGGACAGGGACCAGAGCAACCTGGGCTGGGCCTCCTCATCTCAGCTCACGCCTTCCAAGAGAGGAGCCCTGGTAGGAGGCACGGTCTAGTTCAAGGGTAAGATTCCTGGCGGGCTTTTCCTCAGGCTGGGATAAGTGATAGTATCCTGGGCACTTGTCCTGGGAAGGGGGGCATGTTGAGGCAAAGAGCTAAGGCTGGGGGTGACAAACATATCTGCATCTGACAGGGGCTGTGACAAATGACAAACATGGCTGATGCTACAGAAGAGAAGGACAGGTTTTCCCTTAGTGGAAGTGAAGGTATCATGCAGCAAACAGACAAGGTCTGATGGAGTCAGAAAGACCCTTTTTACCCAGTATACTCCCAAATTAAAAAATGTTTTTCCATTTGTTCCTGTGACTTTGGGATTTAGAGTTTGGGGGCCAGACCTGTGATGGGCATGAATTAGGTGATTTAATTGCCCCTGTCTCTAGAAGTAGCAATAGCCTGTGTGGAATGAACCAGCTTCTCCCAAACCATCAACTACTCCTTAGGGCGTTAATTGTTTTTGGACCCACAGCTGAAGGTCTCTAGGGCTTCTGGCTTGTTCCCATTCATACCCATGCCCACACACAATTACACATAACACTTTTGCTTACTCCTTTCTTGGGAGCATACCTACCCAGTTCTTAAAGATTTCATAGTGCAGTGGGCAGGGAGATGCAGCTACAAAGGAGAGGGATGAGAAGGGGCCATGAGAGGGAGTCCCACGGTTGTGGGCTCCACACCAGGGATTAGATAGGAGGGGAAGGCAACAGAGCCCATCTGGACCAGGTCCCCATATCCATTTCCAGCAGTGAGGTCCCTCACAGTACATTGCCTCACTCTCCTTCAGCCTGTTGGCTGGGGACCTCCTTTGGGTAAAGCACAGGCTGGGCATTGGGACTGCCTGCAGAGTGTCAGGGGCCTCCTCACATCTCAGGCCCTCTGGGCAGTTGCCTAGGTGGCTGTGCCTGGTGTAGGCAGGGTAGGCAACATTATAAAGTAGGGAGGAATCTCCTCCATGGGTCCCATCTTCCCACCCCAGATCAGTTTCACACTTCCTGGTACCATTTTTATTGCCATTAACAGAAATCCAGTAGAGCTCTCCTAAATGAAAAGAGAAACATGTTAGAAAGACTTAGGGCGGGGTTGGGGGAGGTGTCTCCCAGAATACAAGGCCTCAGGGATGGCTAAACAGAGGGCCTAGAGGGAGTTTGAAAACCAAATAAAGCTGCTTCTCTCTGCCTGTCCTCACCGCTCTGGTTTCTGACCACATGAAAGCTATTCCTGTCAAAAGCTTCCAATTTGGCATCCAGCCCCAGCTGGGAATTTGTATTGTCTCAATTTAAAATTCCCCAATGAACAGGCTCATTGCTGCCCACTTTAGATCAAATGAATAGTGTCCGGGGAAGAGAGTCAGAGACTATGAACATGGCTGTTTCCATTTTAAATATAGGGATGGAAAAGGGGGAGAAGCAATGGCCAGAGTGGTGGAATACTTGTTCACCCCAGTTCTAGAGATAGGGTTTTGTATCCCATTCTGGAAGTTGGTTGATTGTCCATTAGATGCTGATAAGGTGCTTGCTACTAATGCTTTAAGTCGTAGTCTTTAAAAAAGGTGGTCCCCACGAGGCCCAGAGAAGCGAAATATCACTGGCAGAACAAACACAGTGGGGCAGATAAAGTTGGCTGGGGGCAAGCAGTGGGGGTGGAGAGAGACCTGATACAGAGGGCAGGACCAGAGAAGTAAGACCTACTCCCAGCTGCCCGCCCAGTGGGTTCTCCTCCTGTTTGTCAGCCCAGAGGATTGCAGAATCCCCCAGACTGTCTAGTCCTATATCTTTGCCAAGGTGTGGCCAGGCTTTCTCTTGACATATCTGGAGGAGATGACCTGTAGATGGAGAACTCTCCCTCTTCTACTTCGTTCCCTCAAGAGTCTCGCAAGGGCACACAGCAATGAAGCCCTGACTTGTCTTGGGCCAGCCAAAGTGCTGACTCCTCAATCTGGTGTTCTGAAAGGACATTTTCCCTTTTTGCCCAGACTATGTGGTCCGAGGCTCTTTGGGTCAAGTCTGGAGCTGACTAATGGAAGGTCAGTAGGCCCAGAAGGCCAGCTAGAAGCGTGTTCCCGGAGGACAGAGAGATACCCAGGTGGTTTCAATAAACTACAGCTAAGTAAACAATCCTACTACTGTGGTGCTGCTCCAACTAAATCCGAAGAAAGACATTTCTAATATGGGGAGAAATGGATGTGCACTATTGATATAGGAGCTAAGAATAGCTCATGTTCCAAACAAAGTGTTTTTTAGTATTTTGAAATAAAAATGTGTAGACAAAGCAAGGAATTAGAATGTATGACTCATTAAATTGCCGACTCTGAGAGCAATAGGAATTCAAAAGAAAATTTTCTCCCCCTATTTCTCCCTCCCACCCCTGTTCTGAATAGCTTATAAAAAGAGTCTCTGCATAAACTCCTGCAAGATTTAAGGTCCAGCACAGTGGGAGGCAGAGGGAACTCAACCTTTATTGTCTTGTTATTAAGCTGGCCTCCCCAAGTGGACTGCAGTCATCGACCAGAGCCCCCATGGCCTCCCCTCCTCATCTCTCCTCTCTCTGTCCCTCTGTCCTGTCCCTGCAGGTGTCTGGGAAATTTCATGGACCCACTGTGGCCACTGCCCCTCCCTCCCTCCCTCCCTCCCTCCCTCCCCAGTCCCTGGCTCTGCTAGACCTCAGCAGACTCAATTCATCAGCCTTAACATGGATATTTCATAAACAAGCATCAGATGTAGGGGTTACATTTTAGAAGAGGGTGCACACTGGATGGCATGGTAGTAGCATGCAGCAGTGGGCACTACATCCATGCACTGGGTGGTCTCGAGTGCATTTGTGTGTTGAATCGAAGCGTTGGGCCTCATTGGTGGTGTTCAGTTTTTTTTCTCTTACAAAAACCTTTCTAAAATAAGTCTTATGGGGAATCTAGTACTTAAAGCAGAAAAGAGAAAACACATTCTGGTTGGAGCAGGCATGTGTGTATGTGTCCGTTTGAGAGAGAGAAAGAGAGTGAGGGAGAGAGAGAGACAGACAAGACAATGGGGAGGCCCTCCAGGACCCTTGAGAGGAACAGCAAGATGTTTCACTGGAAGGACCTATTGGTCGGCCTTCATGGCATGATTCCTTCTCACCTCTGACCTCTCCTTGCTGTCACCTGCTTTCTTTCTGAGCAATCCCATGCTCCTTGAGTACATTAGCAGCCTGTTCAGACATCTTCCCCAAGTCTTGGTGTCATATGGGGAAGCTGAGATGACCATGGGGATGACCAGGCAGCCTTTTCACCTCACGTTGCCTCAATTTCCACTGTGTGACTTTCTTCTTGACTTTCTCTCCCACGGCCTGCACCTTGCTCCTGTTCCCCTCTAGGGTACCCCACCTCTGAGACGTCACACTGCAGTACCCCTCTCCTTGACAAACTCCTCTACAGCTGTTTACCATTGCTGGTCCTATTTTGGGATGAGTAGCATACTAAGAGAAAGTCCCACACCAATATGGGACGTGGGTAATTGACCCTACAGACCCAGCCTTCAATTCTAATAGGCCTTCAATATGGCTCAGCAGTTTTTTTAGCGGTCAGGTCTCCCCAGCACCCCATTCTCCACCATGACTGTTTCAACCCCTATCCATTCTTCTAAAGATGATGTCAGCTCCTCACATAAAAGACAAGCGTCCCAGGAAGAAAATTCTTCAACTTCCTGCCCCTGTGTTACCTTTTCTTCTTTCATGCCCCTCTTCACCTCTCTCTGGTCATCACTGTGGAGGACCGGGCCCTCTACCAGTCCAAGGACCATCTGCCACCTGTGCTTGGACACCTGTTCCCTCTCTTATGGGACCTTATTCCATCAAATGTACTTCCTCTGTTCTTTTTCAACTTCTTGCTTCTTCCCCTGAGCACAAATATTTGGTCTAATGTCACTCATCCTTTTTTTTTTAAAAGAAGCAGATACAAAATTTTCTTCAAAATTTTTGAAAAAAATTGCCTGCACCTGTTTTATTTCTTCCCCTTTTCATTTACATTTCACCCCTCACTCACTGAGATCTGGCCTCTGCTACCCTCAGTCCACTGTGCACATCCTGGCTGGAACAGGATGGTGTTACAGAAGAAGGAGCAATGCCAAAGGAATGGGCCAGCTCAAAGTTTAGCTCATCATCAGAATGTATCGACTGAGTTTTTACAATCTCTGTATGGTTGTTGGCTGTGCCTACTAAGCCAGGAGCTTTCTCAAGTAGGACCTGGAAATCTGCTGCTCCCAACTCCCTTCTTGCTGGGACCTTCACTGACGGCCCTACCAAGTGTTCAGGCAGCCCCATGCAGAGGGTCTCTGCTGCCTCAATGCCACACCCACAAATGTGCTTGCTCACTCCTGTTGCATTGACCATATCTTTTTTTCCTTTCCCTTTCCTTATCAGTTTCAGCCATCCACTTGGAATTTTGAGTGGTTTTGGCCAAGAAAATTTTAATCACTCTTCTGGAGGTTTTCTGACCCAATTCTTGGACATCTTCCTTTCAACTAAGAATTATTTACTTCCTTTGTAATTCCTCTAATGCAACACGTTACAAATTGATGATCCTCAGAACATCAATGTAAACAAATATCCTCTGAAAGTGCTTCATGGTCAGTAAAATTCTGATGATGCTCTACACTAGATCTACTAGATCTTGGAATGCACATTAAAATCTTAGAGATGCCTGAGGGCAAAGAAAATGGCTTATCTTTTCCTAACTCAGCTTCTCCAAACACAGTTTGAGCCAAGGACAGTGGGTGTGAGTGAACGTGTGTGTGTGTGTCTGTGTGTATAAAAGCCTAGAAACCACATGCTAAGTGTTTATTGCACCTTTCTAGGACATACCTAGTTCTCAGATCAATGCAAACGACACGTAACTGACTTCCTGTGGGCCCAGTGAGTGGTTACATTGGTATTCATTGAAACACTGTTAGTTGGTGTGCCAGGCTCTGTTGGGGCATTGGGGATAGAGAGAGGAATAATCCCTTTCCTCATGCACTTTATAGGCTCATGGAAAAGATGGATTGGCATTCACCACGGAGTTTATGACTTAGGATAAATTCATGCACAGGGCATGCCTAAGAGCTTATTAAGGGACACACACAACACACAAAGCTGCATAGCTCCAGGGTCCATCATTTATTTATAAACCAAGAATATGATGTGAGTAGTGCTCTATGAAGCTATGCAATAGAGTAGAATGGACATATATTCATCCAAATGTGCATTGTTTGTTGTTATTAATGTGGTCACATTACTCCACAAGGTTTTTTTTTACTAAAAAATGTATTACCAACATCCTTTTCTATTGTGCCGTGATTGATTTAAGTGGTACCCTATTGATGGTTGTATAGGTTGCTCCGTTTGCTTCCACAAGCAGGGCTGCAATGAGCATCCTTGTATGTTTATCCCTATGAACTTGTGTAAGTATATCTAAATATAAATTTTCTAAAAGTGAAATTTCTGGGTCAGAAAGTATATACACTTTTAAAAAATTTTGCTAGATTTGCCAAAGTGCTCCAGAATTATTACCTGAGGTAGGGCTTCTGAGGACAGGGGACACTGGTGCAGAGGAGAGGGAGGCCACAGAGGAGAAGGGCTTGAAGGTGATCAGTAATGGAGGTGTGTCCCTGAGGAAGGTGAGGGGATGTAGGATCAAGAACACAATCTTCATGAAGAAAAACATTTTATATGCCAACCAAAGTGTAAATTATGGATTCCACAGAAAATATTACAGATACTCTCAGCTAAGAAATTTTTATCACTCCTTCATCCTCCTGGAGATGCTCTGACCCAATTTCTTGGAAATCCTCTTTCTATTCAGGACCCACTTATTTTCTGCATGATTCTTCTAATGAAACACACCACAAATTGATGATTAACGTGAATATTAATAAGTTTTTCTCTAAAGGCGCTTCCTGGTCAGTAACCCAACTGGCCCCTAGGAACCTGATGCCTTTGGAAGAGCTCTGGGCATCAGGATTCCATGTGCCTGCCCTTCTAGCCCTTGCGTGGAGGATACAGAAAGGGGCCAGAGCATATCCAGCATCGCAGGACAGACAAGGTACATGTTCATGCAATGTCCGCTTCATCTCACGCCAGATCATCTACAATAGTTTAATATTAAAACAAAGTTTGGTATGTTATGGTGCAGAATACTAGTTTTTAAGATAAAATATTGGACTTTAGAAGTGACGTCTTGCTTGCAGGGGACCGTTTTGGGCTATGACCACATAATTCTCTGTCATCAGAAGCCCTTCGATGGAAAAATTTAGAATCATTGGGAAAGGCCATATTCATCTAGTACATTCCTGGTGTTTGTATCAAATTTTAATTGGGGCATTTTGTTCCTATTGAGAAAGTGAGGCAGGGGGAGGGGAGAGACAGTGAAGTTCATGCCCTAATAGACTTGATGTTAGCAGAAGACAGCACTTTACCTCAAGTTCAAGTCAGTCCTGCCCATCGGAGAGTCCAAAGGGAACTGGAGAGACACAGAGGTCCCTCAGGCCTGTTCCACCAGGGAGCCCCTCCTTCAGTCTCTGTTCCTGGAGCCAGGCCCAGCTCTCAGTCCTCAATCCACACGTGGTCATCGCAGGAGCCTCTTCCTCCTGAACTTCTTGTCTCTTAGCCCAGCTGCTTTTGCTTTGTAACAAACCATCCAAATTCAAGGGCATAAACCAACAAACGTCTTATACTCAATGGAGTCCCTGGGGCAGGAATTCAGGGCAGATGGCTTATCTGCCCCATGAAGCCTAGTGCTTCCGATGGAAGGACTCAGAAGGTGGGGGACAGGAATCATTTGGTCACTCATATGCTTGGCACCTGGGCTGGGCTGGCTGAAGGATCAGCTCAACTTGGAGCATCTACCTATGACTTCTCCATGTGACTTGTGCTTCTCACAGCATGGCATCTGGGATGGAAGATGAGCATGTAGGGATGAACCTTCCAAGGAGACCAGCTGGGAACTGCTTGGCCTTCTATGACTTCACCTTGTGAGCATCACTTCTGGTGTATTTTAGTGGTCAAAGCAGTGAAATCCTCCCAGATGCTGGGGTGGAAACATAGACAGCACCTATCAGTGGGAGAAGGTTCGAAAAAATTAGGGACCATGTAGTAAAACTGTACTTTTCCTTCCTGGATCCTGGATCCTCTGCGGCCTGCTCCAGGTGATGCACTTCTTTCAGCACCTTCCGGTTTCCTGCTCAGTGGCGTGGGAGAACAGGATGCTGGAGGAGTCAAGATATTCCAGTGATCTGAGAGCCCTGTGGATAGCTTGGAACATTATTATGTTAGAAGTGTTTGTCTTCCTAAGTTATCCTAACCAGAAGGAGGAAGGGCAGGGAGGGAAACCAATGCTGGCACATATAGGAATGTCAAACACATGCACTGGGACAATAACCAGGACAGGTTTTCAGGAAAAGTGATAACAAAGCACATTCCAGGAGAGAGAGTGGCCAGCAGGTTGTGGCGTATCCTTGTGCAAGTGGTACACTCCACAACTCTAGAGGGTGCTTAGAGAATATAATGAGTTGGGCCCTGGTCACACAGACCTTTGATGGGACTTATTTAAGGGAAAGCAGTCACTGGTTCCATTGTGCCACTGTTATACAAATGTTGGCCACAGGGTCACCTTCTCTTATAACATTTGGGGAGACAGCTGGGCTTCAGATCTGTACGTGAGTCAATCTACCCTGCGGTCTGCTTCCCTGCCCCATCCACGGGCCTACCACCCTCTCAGCGCTGTACAGCTTCACTTCAGGGCCCTGCCTGGGATTCTGGGACCACCCCCCACCAACTTCTCTCAATGTGTAGCAGCCTCAGTCTCCAGGAGGGGGTGCTGGAGAGAAAGCTCACTTTCCTTTGCTGTCTCTTCTCGATTTCCTACACCACCACAAACACATGGCAGATGTATATAAATCACAGACTTTACCGAAAGCTTGGGAAAAACCGGGGAATCGCCAGGTAGGAAAAAAATTACAATACACAAGAAGATCTTCTTTGAGTCAGAAAAATAGAAATATTATTTTAAAAAATATTCTATTTATTTTTAGAGAGAAGGGAGAGAGAAAGAGAGGGAGAGAAACATTAGTGTGTGGTTACCTGCCATGTGTCTCCCACTGGGAACCTGGCCTGCAACCCAGGCATGTGCCCTGACTGGGAATCGAACCGGCAACCCCTTGGTTTGCGGGCCCACGCTGAATCCACTGAGCTACACCAGCCAGGGCAGAAAAATAAAAATATTTTTAAAGGGTCTTTTCATGCATGGATTCCTTTGCCAATCTGGTCAAGCTTATGAATGACGTTTTTTAAATGCATGAAATGAAGTCATTAAGGCAACCACCAAGGAAATAAATTTAAATACAGTATCAAAATATCAAACAGAAACAAACATGTGGTATAATGATATAGGCACCTCTTTGCTGATGTGTTCAATAATCAGATCTAGCAGTGGGTACAATAACGATTGCAGTTTTGAGGTACTGCGGTAGTAAAGTGCAAACAACACTGGAATACTGGACGATGACCGTCACCTGATGGAAATGGCCCAGCGGCAAAAGCCCAGCACTGCGGATTCCACAGTGCCTTGTGGCTGGTGCTTATAATTGAAAACCATGCTAGCTGGCATTTATAGGTTTACAAACCAAAGGTGTATTCTTTCCCATCCAAATTCACGGACCCCTTGAATCTCATCCTCAAGTCCCTAGCGTCCCTCAGGAACCCCCAGCTGGTGTGTCCTTTAGCTGTGTTTCCAGCCTCAGTGGCAGCCCTACCCTCTCATTTCTCGAGCCAGTGCTCTTGTCTTCAGGCCTCCCCAGGGAAATTCTCTACTGCTCTTCAGGAAATTGGATCCCCCCCCTACAAAATCCATCTCCCTCTGACTTCCTCTCCCACAGGGACAACCCATACAACTCAGTCCGCCCTGCCAGGAGGTAATAGGTATGATATTCTGGCAAGTATCACACTGGTGCATGTTAATGTTAAGGCTGAGCCCAAGTCACTGATTTCCTTCTCCAGGTCAGAATAACAGGTAACTTGACTTCTTAGGAAGACAGGAGGCTTCAAAGCCAATGCTCCAGAGCAGAGCAAACTTGCAAGACTAAAGGTTCTGACCTCAGAATTCTCCTCCTAATGTAAAGAAGATCCCTCAGACCGCCTTTCAGGTTTCATGGTGAGACTGGAGCCAGGAAGAAGGGCATAGAATGCAGGAGAGGGAAGGGAAACTTCTCTGCGTTCGCTGGTGAGGCATTAGGGGGAGAAGAAGGACAAGTGATAAGGAGGTAGGTGAGTTGGAAGGGTGTTCTGCTTCCACCTCTGTCTCTTGGCATCCAGGGACAGGGCTCCTGCTTCAACCCTGCGTGGGGTCTTTGGGAGCCTGCCAGATAGGGTGCCTGTCCCGGGATGCTGCCTCTGGTCTAGCTAAATGTGTGGAGAGTGGAAAAGGCATTCCCTTGAGTCTTGCTATGGGGCAGATGCTGAATGAAGAGCTTGCTTGTCAGTTGCGTGGGCACAGCAAGGTGTCCCTGGAACAGGATGGATGCTCTCTTCCCTGGCCAGACCTGGATGAAGAGCAAAGCAGAGACCCAGGGAAGCGCAGCCAAACAGAGCTGAGAGGAGCCAGATAGCAAGGGCAGATATAAAGCCTCCTGAAAGCATTGCCCACACTAGAAGGCCCAAGTCTCCAGTTCTAAACTTCAGGTTTGGAGGCCAGGGGGACACCTGTGACCATGTGACAAGACACATCACCCTGGGAAACAATATAAGAGACTAAATCGTCTCTAAAATGAATTTCATTTTGGGGGGAACATTCTTAGATTTACAGAAACTTTGAGAAGATAGTAGTACAGAGTTCTCACATACCTAACCCTGTTTTCTGTTAGCATTGCAGGTGAACAGGGTACATGGGTTACAATTAATGAACCAGTATCGCGACCCTGTTATTAACTAAGGTCCATAATTTATTCATATTTCCTTAGGTTTTATTTAACGTTTTTTCCTCTTCTAGGATGGCACCCAGAATATGACGTTACATTTAGTAGTCACATCTCTTTAGGTTCCTCTTGGCTGTGACAATTTCTCAGACTTTCCACTTTTTTGATGACCTTGACATTTTGAGGAGCACTGGTCAGGTATTTTGCAGAATGTTTTTAACCAGGATTTGTCTCATGGTTAGGCTGGGGCTATAGGGTTAGGGGAGGAGGGAGGGCCACTGAGGTAAAGTGCCGTTTTCATCACATCATATCAAGGGTATACATTAGAAACGTGACATCGCCGTTGATGTTGATCAGCCTACCTGAGATAATGCTTGTCAGCCTTTCCCACTGTAAGGTCACCGATTTCCCCCTTTCCATGCTGTCTCTTTTGAAGAAAGTCCCTATGCACAGACCACACTTGAAGAAATGAGGAGTTATGTCCCACCTCCGTGGAACATAAACTGTTTGGGATGCTTCTGTACAGGAGACTTGGGTTCTTCCTCCCTATTTATTTATTTAACTGTCTATTTACAGACATGTGGACTCGTGGTTGTTGATTTCATATTGTGGATAATAAGCCAATACAACTTTGTTTGTTTTGTTGCTCTAACGGCTGTAGCCTTGGCCATTGGGAGCTCTTGGTTCCTTACTTTCTGGTGCTAGAACATGCTCCAGGTTCATCTTATGTATTTCCTGCCCCAGTTTCCCAGCCCGATTTCCTTTATTAGGAAATGGTATTAGAAACCACAATCTGAGCACGAGGTGTGTTTGTTGCTACTGTGGTATTATTGCTTCTAGGCCCTGTCAGCTTACAGAACAAGGAAGTATATATCTGTGTATTAACCTATGTATATGCATATATCCATACATATTTCGGTATGTAACTATCTCTATCCAAGTAAAGGGAAACATGAGTTTATACTGATGTCTCCAACTCTAATCCATTACTACATGGATCATTCTAGCGTCTTCCCCTTCCTCACTTGTAAACGCTCTCTCTAACAGTGAGAAATCAGGCTCTCACTGTCCATCACCCATTTACAGTTGGCCCTTGACCACTGCAGGTGTTCGGGGCACTGACCCCCTTGCAGCTGAAAATCCATGTATAGCTTTTCACTCCCCCAGAACTTACCTACTCACAGCCAACTGTTGACCAGAGGCCTTACTGATAATGTAGACAGTCAAATAAAACACATTTTGTATGTTATATGTATTATATACTGTATTCTCATAAAACTAAGCTAGAGAAAAGAAAACGTTATTAAGAAAATCACAAGGAAGAGAAAGTACACGTACAGTGTTTCTGGAATAAAATTCACATGTAAGTGTATCCGTGCAGTTCAAACGGTGTTGTTCCAGGGTCACTGGTGCTTGTTGAACTGCAATGCGATGCCTAGTGGTGTCAGAACTGCTGGTACACACACCTGTAGGAACCGACCTCACCAGCTAAAATGCTTATAGACAGTACCTTTGCCCTTTGTCTTACGGACTCTACTCATTTCCAGAGTGACTTCTGTCAGCACCCCCCATGCTGCTCCCTCCCAGGAGACCATTTCGTACATTGTGAGGCAGATTCGTTTGTCACATTCTGTGCTTCATCCTGGGATTCTGCTGACCTGCTCAAGGATTTTTAAAATTTGCATACATTAAGGTTCAGTCAGTGCTGAAGTTCAGTGGATTTTTGCCAAAAGCCTGTTTTCCTGCAGCCACAATTACAGTGTCATGTGGAATAGCTCCCCTAAATTACACCCTGCACTTTACCTGTTCAGCCTTCCTCTTCCTCCCTTAAACTCCGGAAACCACCGACGTTTTTAGTCTCCATGATTTTGCCTTTTCCATAATGTCATTTAATTGGAACCAAACAGTGTGTAGCTTTTCAGATTGATTCCTTTCACTAACACATATTTGTTTACGATTCATCCGTGTCTTTTGTGGCTTGATACCTCATTTTTACCGCTGAATAGTATTCAATTTTATAGATGCACCACAGCTTACCTATTCACCTACCGAAGGACAGCTTGGTTCCATCCAGTTTTTGGTGAATATAAATAAAGATGCTATAAATGTATAAATCTCTATATATTTATTATTATTATTTTTAGTATATTTTATTGATTATGCCATTACAGTTGTCCCATTTCCCCCCCCTATATTCCCCTCCACCCTGCACACCCCTTCCCACCCACATTCCCCCTCTTTAGTTAATGTCCATGGGTCATATATATAAGTTCCTTGGCTTCTACATTTCCTATACTATTCTTAACCTCCCCCTGTCTATCTTCTACCTACCATT
>VMDR010022880.1:0-15946 GCA_007922815.1 Macrotus californicus | reverse complement strand
ATGGATGCCTTGCTCAACTCACTTACACTTTTTAAAGTGTCTGTATTAAGTAGCAAAAGGGCTAGATTTTGAGATGGTTCAGACAAAGGCTCTGTCCTCTGAGTGCTCTGCAACACTGTAATGTGGAAATGGTGGGCACTGAGGATTGGACAAGGAAACAAGGAAGTGTAACAGAAAGTGTGAAGCTGCTAATTTATTAATTTATGCAGGATACTGTTAAGGTCTCAGCAGGAAATAGTTAAATTTGAGAGAGTCCTGGCAAGGTAGGTTAAGTTCTGTTTCTTATCTGTGGTTTATACTTGTAACGTTGCAGTCTGGGAGTTGTCCATTCACTTAATCCAAAGAGTGATTAAGCCCTAGGGAATGGGGTTCACAATGACTAAGTTCTGATTTTAGCTTGACATTCATTTAATAATAAAAAATAGCAAATCCTCATAAAAGGGAAGTTTATATGAGATACAATTTACAATAGCCAAGTGCTGATAGAAACCTAAGTGCCCATAAGTCAATGAGTGGATAAAAAAACTATGGTACATTTACACAATGGAATTCTATGCAGCAGAGAGAAAGAAGGAGCTCCTACCCTTTGCAACAGCATGGATGGAACTAGATAGCATTATGCTAAGTGAAATAAGCCAGGTGGTGAGGGAGAAATACCATATGATCTCACCTTTAACTGGAACATAATCAACAAAAGAAAAAAGCAAACAAAATATAACCAGAGACATTGAAAGTGAGAACAATCTAACAATTGCCAGAGGGGAGGAGGGAGGGGACATTGGGAGGAAGGGTTTTCAGGAACTGCTGTAAAGGACACATGGACATAACCAAGGGGGAGAGTGTGAGCATGGGAAGGAGGTGGGATTGGTTGGGGTGGGGGGAAGTGGTGCGAAGAAAATGCAGACAACTGTAATTGAACAACAATAAAGTAATAAAGTATTTAAAAAAAAGAAAAGGAAATATCATTATAGAGAGCCAAGATGGGGCTGCTGTTAGCTCACCTGAAGTCAGAGGAAAAATGATTCCCTGGAGACAGGATCGGGGGTCATGTGGACCAGTAGCACACTTATATATTCAAAATAATGTTCAAAAACAAACCATATTGAGAGGAAGAAGATGGTGGCGAGGTAGGTGGGAGCAGAGCCCAGTTCCCCCTGTGCCCAGCTGGAACACCTAGCTGATCATTTGAGGAACAGAGTGAACAGCCAATGGAATCCCAGCTTATATGAAGTTTGGAGGCCAAAAATTATATAGGACATTGAAAAACAGACAGTGAGGAGATTGTGCTGGGATGGTAAGGTCCCTGGTATCTGCACAGGGACCTAGGCTGCTGTGTCCACTGTTCCAGTGCCTGCCCAGGATATGGGGAGGAGAGTTAGATAACCAGCTCCCTCCCTTACCAGAGCAGGGAGTGCAGCCAGGCACCAGGAGGAACCTGGATGCTGGAAGTAGCTAGGGAAAATAGAGACAGTGGGAGACACACAGAAGGAGTATACATCCGGAGGGACTGTGGACGCTGGCACCAGAGAAATTGGGGTGCTGGGTGACACCTGGAGAAGGGAGGAGTTGGGCTGTGTTGTACCCTGCCTCAGATAGTCTTTGGACTGGTTGGAAAGTTGGGCTGTGTGAAAAGCCACATGCTTGTTAAGAACGGTGGGCAGCTGGCTTTGTAAGGAACTCTCGAGCAGCAGCTGTCTCGCCCCGAGGGTGATTTGAACTTTGCGCCCCAGAGACTGAGTAGCTGAGTAGCTGAGTGGAACAGCACACCTGAGCTTGACTTGTGCTGTGCGCCCAGAGACTGACTAACTGATTGGAGCCACATACCTGAGACTGAGTGGCTGAGTGGAACTGTCTGCCTGAGCTTGACTGGCACTGCACACCCAGAGACTGAGTGGCTGATTTGAGCCTTGCAGCTCATGGATGACCTGGGCTGGAGGCTGGGCAACTGTGAGAATTGCAGCCCAGACCTGGTCTCCATCCTCTCAAAACCAGAGGAAGAGAGAAAAGTGAAGCCCAACCCTGCTCTTCCTGTGACATCCAGAAAGACCAGCAGAACTCACTGAAATGGTGTAAAGTCAGCAAGAGGCTTACTTTTTTTTTTTTTTGCTCTTCTTTTTTTCTTCCCCCAAGTGAGACAATAGACGTGAAGTCACTAAGGGTCCAGAGATAGACTCAGAGGGGGAGCACAGGTTAACCTCAAAAACTGAGAAACTGAGACAAATATCACTTTGCTATCCTATAGAGCTGGTTTTCTATTGTTTGTGTGTATTATATTTTTTCATTATTTTACCACTTTTATTCTATTAGTATTTTTAAAATTTCTCTTCCTTAGTTTTACTTTTCTTTGTTTTATTTCTCTGTTTAATTGCATTGTTTGACAGGTTTTCCTTATTCTCTCATTATTGTATTTTAATTTTCCTTCTTTCACTTTGCCTGAGTTCCAATAACACATTACTATTGATTGTATACTTTCTATTCTGGTTATCCAAATCATGTATTTCTTGTCATATTATTGTTGTTCCAGTACTATTGTAAATAATTGTTGTTCCATACCATTGTAAATACTAACTATACAACAACACTCCATGATCTTAGCCCACTTCAGTTTATTCCTGAGCTTTATTATTGTTGATGCTAACTCTATTCTTTCTCACATTACACCTACTTTCTATTCTTTACTCTCACTATATCTCATCATATAACCTTGCACAAGCACTCTGTTTTCTGGATTCAGATCACAGTCTTCCTCCCCTCTAACAACAGTCTTATCTCTCTTTCACCTTTTATACAAAGTGGCTAGTTGGGTGAAATATCACAGTTAATGCTGTACTTATCCAAAGAATCTCCTAATTCTTCTCTACTTGCTGGTACTTTAAATCCCATAAAATACTCTCCTGCTCTCTTAATCTATTTGCCTACCCCTTGCCACCGATCACATATAAGAATAGGTGGGAGCTGTGAACATCAGTATACCTGCTGGAGGAGAAAAACCACCAACAAAGGAACCACCAAAAGGTAAAAACCCAAGTACAACAAGAGAGCCCACACAAACAGAAAAAAGGGCAAACCTAGAGCATCCAGACAAGGAGATAAAAAATACCACACCACTGAACCCCATAGAATTGCTACCATAGAATTTCACCCTACAAAGACAGGTAGCAAAGTGAAACATCAGGAGCACAGAAACAAACAAAAAGAGTTACCTAAAATGGGGAGACAAAAAAAGAAACTCCAATCAAAAGGAATGGAAGACTCCTGATTAAAAGTTAAATGAAATGGAGGTAAGCAAACTATCAGATATAGATTTCAAAATAATGGTTACAAAGATGCTCAAAGAACTCAGATAAATACAAGGAGCTGAGTGAGAACTACAACAGTATGAAAAACGAAATAGAAACTATGAACAAAACCGAGGGAGAAATGAACAATTAAATCTTGTGGGAAAAACCACACTAGAAGGAATTACAAGCATGCTGAATGAAGCAGAGGATCCAATCAGCAAGCTGGAGGACAAGGTAGGAAAAAACACCCAGAAAGAGCAAGAAAAGGAAAAGAGACTCAGAAAGAATGAAGAGGTGGTAAGGGAGCTGCAAGACAACATGAAACATAGTAATATCCATATATAGGGATTGCAGAAGGAGAAGAAGAGCAAGGGATAGAAATCATGTTTGAAAAAGTAATGATGGAAAACTTTCAAAATTTGATGAGAGAAAAAAAGTCACACAAATCCAGGAAACACAGAGAGTCTGAATCAAGAGGAACCCAAAGAGGCCCACTTCAAGACACATCATAATTAAAATGGCAAAATTCCAAGTCAAAGAGACAATCTTAAAGGCAGCTGGGAAAAACAGGAAGTAACATACAAGGGAGCCCCCAAAAGAATAGCAGCTGATTTCTCAATGGAAATCTCCAAGCCAGAATGGAATAGCAAGAAATATTCCAAGTAATGAGAAGCAAAGCCTGCAACCAAGACTACTCTACCCAGCAAGGCTATCAATTAAAATGGAAGGCCAAATAAGGAGTTTTCCAGACAAAAGAAGTCTAAAAGAATACACCTCCTCCAAACAGGCTCTGCAATAGATGCTAAAGGGTCTGCTTTAACAAAAGGAAGAAAATGAGTGAGAGAGACAGGAACACATATACAAAAAAATGGCAATGAATAAGTACCTATCAATAATAACCTTAAACATAAATGGATTGAATGCTCCAATCGAAACACATAGAATAGCTGAGTGGATAAGAAATCATGACCCACACATATGCTGCGTACAAGTGACTCACCTCAGAACAAAAGACCTACACAGACTGGAAGTGAAGGGTTGGAAACAAATATTCTAAGCAAATGGACAGGGAAAAAAAGTCTGGGTAGCAATACTCATATCAGACAAAATAGACTTTAAAAAAGTCTATTTTGGGCCATAAAAAGAGACCCAGATGGTCACTTCATAATACTCAAGGGAAGAATCCATCAAGAAGACACAAACATTGTAAATGTATATGCACCCAACATAGGAGCACCCAAATACAGAAAGAAAATCTTGGAGTACTTCAAGATTGTGTTGCATATTGACAGCAACACAATTATAGTAGGGGATTTCAACACCCCACTGTCAAAAATGGATAGATCCTCCAAACAAAATATCAATGAAGATATTGCGGAATTGAACAATGTCCTAGATCAAACGGACTTAACCAATATATATATAAAGCCTTTCATCCCCAAAAAGCAAAATTCACATTCTTTCCAAATGCACATGGAACATTTTCAAAGCTAGAACACAAGACAGGACACAAAACATGCCTAAACAAATTCAAGTAATATTAAAATCATATCAAGCATTTTCTCTGACCACAAGGGACTGAACCTAGACACCAACCTCAAGGGAAAAAAAACCCAAAACACTCAAACTCATGAAGATTGAATAGCATGCTATTAAACAATGAATGGGTCAAGAATGAGATCGAGGAAGAAATAAAAAAGTTTCTGGAAAGAAACGAAAATGAAATCACAACAACCCAAAACTTATGGGACATGGTGAAGGCAGTCCTGAGAAGGAAGTTCATAGAGATACAGACCTACCTAAAAAAGATAGAAACATTTCAAATGAACAACCTAACCCTCTGCCTACAAGAACTCAAGGAACAACAACAAAGACAGCCCAGAGCAAGGAGAAGAAAGGACATAAAAAAGATCAGGGCAGTATTAAATGACATAGAGACTAAAAACAGAATTCTAAGGATCAACAAATCCAGGAGCTGGTTCTTTGAAAAGATAAACAAAATTGACAAGTCTTAGGCAGACTCATCAAGAAAAATAGAGAGGTCCCAAATAAACACAATAGAAATAAAAGAGGAGAGATTACAACTGATACCACAGAAATACCAAAGATTGTAAGAAATTACTATGAAGAACTATATGCCAAGAAATTTGAAAATGTAGGTGAATTGGACAAATTTCTAGAAAAATATAATCTTCCAAAACTGAATGAAGAAGAAGCATAAGCCTGAACAGACCAATGAGAGCTGATAAAATCGAAACAGTAATAAAAAAGCTCCCAGGTCACAAAACCCTGGACTGGATGGTTTCCCAGGAGAATTCAACAAAGCACTTAAGGATGAGCCAACCCCTATACTTCACAGACTATTCAAAAAAATCGAAGATAATGGAAGACTCCCAAACTCTTTTTATGAAGGCAGCATCATCCTAATCCCAAAGCCAGATAAATACATAACAAAGAAAGAAAATTTCAGGCCAATATCACTGATGAACATAGATGCTAAAGCCTTCAACAAAATGTTGGCAAACCTTATCCAGCAATATATTTAAAAGATCAAACACCATGACTAAGTGGGATTCATCTCAGGGTTGCAAGGATGATAAAATATTTGCAAATCAATAAATGTAATACATCACATAAAAGCAAAGACAAAAATCACATGATCATATCAATAGATGTGGAAAAAGCATTTGATAAGGTACCACACCCATTTATTTTTAAAACACTGTGAAAAGTGGGAATAGAGGGAGCATTTCTCAACATAATAAAGAACATATATGAGAGATCTCCAGTCACCATCATACTCAATGGGCAAAACCTAAAAACTTTCCCACTAAGATCAGGAACAAGACAAGGCTGTTCACTTTAATCACTTCTATTCAACATAGTATTGGAAGTGCTAGCCACAGCAATCAGACAACAAAAAGAAATAAAAGGCATTCAAATTGGAAAAGAGGAAAAAAAACTGTCATTGTTTGCAGATGACATAATAGGATACATAGAAAATCCTATAGACTCCACCAAAAAACTTCTTGACCTAATAAATGAATTTGGCAAAACAGCAGGATACAAAGTCAATATTAAAAAATCAAAGGTATTTTGTATACCAACAATGAAATATCAGAAGCAGAAATCAGGGAAAAAATCCCATTTGATACAGCAACAAGAAACGTACAGTAACTAGGAATAAACCTACGGAAGTAAAAAATCTGTACTCAGAAAACTATACAACACTGAAGAAAGAAATTAAGGAAGACACAAATGGAAACATATACCGTGTTCAGGGATTGGAAGAATTAACACCATCAAAATGTCCATACTACCCAAATCAATTTATAGATTCAATGAAATCCCTATTAAAGTATCAATGGCATATTTCACAGGTATAGAACAAACACTTCAAAAATTTATATGGAACCATAAATGACCCCAAATAGCTGCAACAATTTTGAGAAAGAAGAACAAAGTCGGAAGGATCACAATACCTGATGTCAAACTGTATTACAAGGCTACTGTAGTCAAAATAGCCTGGTACTGGCATAAGAACAGACACATAGACCAATGGAACAGAATAGAGAACCCAGGAATAAACCCAAGTCTCTATGGTTAATTACTAGTTGACAAGGGGGGCAGAAGCATAAAATAGAGTAAAAATAGCCCATTCAACAAATGGTGTTGGGAGATCTGGACAGATACATGCAAAAAAATGAAACTTGATCACCAACTTACGCCATACACAAAAATAAATTCAAAGTGGATAAAAGACCTAAATATATGTTGTAATACTATAAAGGTTCTTCAGGAGAACATAGGCAGGAAAATCTCAGATATTTCATGCAGCCATGTTTTCACTGATATTCCCCCTAGAGCAAGGGACATAAAGGAAAGAATAAACAAATGGGGTCTCATTAAAGTAAAAACTTGTGCACGGCTAGAGCAAACAGCATTAAAATTAGAAGAGAACCAATTGTATTGGAAAACGTATTTGCCAATGATATCTCAGACAAGGTTTTGATCTCCAAAATGTATAAAGAACTCACACGACTCCACTCTAAGAAGACAAGCAACCCAATTAAAGAATGGGCAGAGGACTTGAACAGACACTTCTCCAAAGAGGACATAAAGAGGGTCCAGAGACGTATGAAAAGATGCTCAGTATTGGTAGCCATTAGAGAGATGCAAATTCAAACTACCATGAGATACCACTTCACACCGGTGAGAATGGCCATCATAAACAAAGTAATAAACAATAAATATTAGAAAGGTTGTGGAGAAAAGGGAACCCTAGTGCACTGTTGGAGCGAATGCAGACTGGTGCAACCATATGAAAAACAGTATGGAATTTCTTCAGAAAACTAAAAATGAAACTGTCTTTTGATTCGTCAATTCCACTGCTGGTATTAAATCCTAAGAACCCTGAAACACCAATCCAAAAGAACCTATGCACCCCAATGTTCATAGCAACACAATTTACAATAGCCAAGTGCTGGAAGCAACCTAAGTGCCCATCAGTAAATGAGTGGATCAAAAAACTATGGTACATTTACACAGTGGAATACTATACAACAGAACAAATGAAGGAGCTCCTACCCTTTGTGACTTCATGGGTGGATCTGGAGAGCACTATGCTAAGTGAAATAAACCAGATGGTGAAAAACAAATACCATATGATCTCACCTTTAACTGGAAACTAATCAATAAAACAAACAAGCAGGCAAAATATAACCAAAGACATTGAAATTAAGAACAAATGGACAGTAACCAGAGGGGAGAAAGGAGGGGATAATGAGGGGGAAAGGGTGAAGGTTTATAGGAACAACTATAAGGGACACACGGACAAAATAAAAGGGGGGTGGAAACAGGGGAGAGAGGTGGGGAGGGCTTGGGTGGTGGGGAAGGGTTGGAGGAAAAGGCAGAATACTGTACTTGAACAACAATAAAATTCAAAAGTATTTTATAAAAACATAAACAAAAAGATTAGAAATATCAAGAGCTATAAATCAAAGCCATAAAGCAACTTGGTGGATATATGGTATTTGAATAAAATAGTATGCCTAGGGAGAAGCTTATCCCAACTGTTAGTTTAGTTAGGGATCCTTTTTCCTTAACCATGTTCCCGTTTCTTTATGATACTTTTTCAAAAGTGCTCCAAGTTGTTTTTTTGAATATTTTTGGTTGCAAGAACTTTGTTGTTTCAACCAAGCATTTCAAATTGCTTCATATAAACACATTTAATAAGCAGTCATAACAATAATATCTAATATTAATTGATCATGTTCTGTGTCTCAGGTACTAGTCTTAATTTTTTATATGAACTCTTTTTTTTTTAATCCTCACTGGAAGACATGCTTATTGAATTTAGAGAGATTGGATAAGAGGGAGAGAGAGAGGGAGAAAAACATTGATATAAGAGAGAAACATTGATTGGTTGCCTCTCGTACATGCCCTGACTGGAGACTGAACCCACAACCTAGGCATGTGCCCTGACCAGAAATCGAATCTGCGGCCTTTCAGTTTTGGGATTATGCTCCAACTGAGTCACTCTGACCAGGGCTGGATTCTTTTCTTTACCTTTTACACCCACTCTATGAAGTAAGTATTATTATTACTCCCTCCCTTTTTGTCAAATGAAGAAACTGTAGCATGTGGATGTTAAGTATGTTAATATCCAAGGTCATACTGTTAGAAGGAGTGGTTTCAGAACCTGTGGTACTACGCATTTTGTGATTTTGCCTTAGTGTTTCTTCTGATGGTTGAGATATTAGAAATGATTTAGTATAATGTTCTTTTTTTATAAAAAGATTATTTATTTATTTATTTTAGACAGAGGAGAAGGGAAGGAGAAAGAGAGGGAGGGAAACATCAATGTGTGGTTGCCTCTTGTGCACCCCCTACTGGGGACCTGGCTCACAACCCAGACATGTACCCTGACTAGGAATCAAATGGGTGACCCTTTGGTTTACAGGCCGGCACTCAGTCCACTGAGTTATACCAGCCAGGGCAATCTGCTTTTATTTTTAAAGTGAATGAATAGAGGAAGTAGTGTAGACTGGTAGAAAATGAAGCTGCCAGCTTTTATTGTGCTTTCTGATATCCTATGGCCTGGAAATCAACTGCTTCAATTAAGAAGGGCAACTTGTGTTATAAAAAACAAATGTTTTCTGTTTTCTTTTTATAAACTTTCTTGGAGTAAAATTAATATGATAGAAAAATAAGCCCAATAAAAATGTACTAAAGTAAAGACAGTGAAATGGTTCTAGATATAAAATCCCTTCCTCTGTCTCTCTCCTTCTTCTCTCCCTCCCATCCATCTCCTTTTCCTTCTTCTTATCCTTCTTCTGCTCCTCCTCTCCCTCACTCTCCTTCTTTCTCACTCTGTCTGTCCTGTAAACTTTTACTTTTTAAAAAAGATTTTATTTATTTTAGATAGAAGGGAAGGGAGGGTGAAAGAGAAAGAGACAAATATCAATGTGTGGTTGCTTTTCGCACACCCCCTACTGGGGAGCTGACCTGGCTTGCAACCCAGGCATAAGCCCTGACTGGGAATCAAAACAGCAACCCTTTGGTTCGCAGGCTGACACTCAATCAACTGAGCCACACCAGCCAGGGCTGTCCTGTAGACTTTTAGAAAAAATCTCTCTGATCAGGTAGGATCCACCCTCTTTAGGGTGACAGGAAGTTCAATCTCCAAACAGCGTAAGCTTTAGACTCTCCAGAGCATGCACTGCCAACTTGCTGATTTATGTGCAGTTTTAGTCATGGGGACTACTGTCTTCCTTGGATTTAGGTGAAAACACCAGAGACTTTTTTTGAAACTTCATATTGCATTCACTTAATTTCCAGTAAGTAGGAGCAGCGATTTTCAACCTTTTTCATTTCATGGCACATGTAAAATAATTAGGGAGATTCTACAACACACCAAAACGTATATTTTTACTGATTTGACAAAAAATAGGTATAATTTTGATGCATTCACACTGGAAGGCCATTGTCGTGTTGCCTGTTGTTATTTTTAATTTGAAAATCTAAGGGAAAAGAGGTCAGTGCAGTGCCCCTGACTAAATAGTCAGGCACTGTATGTTTTCAAAAATTTTAAGGCACATCAGTTGAAAATCTCTTATTTAGAGGCAGCCCAATACATGATTTTACACATAGAGTCATTATCAGGTCTCGATATCTGTGTTACTTATTACATTTTAATTTGTAACCTTATTCCTCATGCCCTATATTTGTTCACTTTTCCTTCTTTTGCCTTTGGAGAGTAGGTGAGTATAAGTTGTATGTTAAACAATAATTTATTTTTGCTGTCATTTTCCATACTTTTACTACATTTTGTACAAAAATTTAAGTTTATTTATTTTTGCTGCTGATATGACACAAAAATAAGGAACTAGATAAGCCGAACAATGTAAAAATCCTTCTGTAAATAACAAAGTGTCCCTTTCAAGTTTTTTGTTCACTAATAAATAAAACAAGACTTGTCATGCTGAATAAAGGTCGATAGTGTTTTACCCACCACACATTTGAATATAGTACAATTTATTTACCTCACTGTGTTACCAAACAAAAGTAGGTTCAGCTGCCCACTGCCTGCCAGATTAGGCAAATTCTGGAGGAAGAGGTTTGGTGAGAAAAGGAAAGATATCTTTTATTCAAAAACTGTACAATCTGGGAGGATGGCAGTCTTCTGTCTCAAAGCCCATCTCCTCTGGAAAACCCAGAGGAAAACCCAGCTACCCTATGCCAGGCCAGTCCAAAGCTGTGACCAGAGTTTCTTCTCCATCCTTTGGGAACCACAGATGGCTGCTGCATGATCATCCAGGTGACTTGGCTTCTTCTGGGTTGCTGCCAGGCTTTAGGCTCCTTCCTGGGAACCTGTGTGTGGGGCCAGCGCCACATGACTTCAGTGGCCCTCTATCTCACAAAGCACCAGCCTGCACATCGGCGTGGTGGGTCCAAGAGAAAACGTATCTCTTCCTTCCCTCATGTTATATAAGCTACCCCTATGGGCTTGGCTAGTTGCTGATACTTCCAGGTGCTTCAGGAGGGACCAGGCCCCCAAACAATCCCATGTTTTCCCAGGCTAGTCTGACAGGTTTTCGCTTGACCAGAAGGGAGTCAGAGGGCTTTTCCCTCATTAGCCTTGCACATGCTCAGGACAATGAATTCCTCTCACCGCATCCTGCATGGGTGTGGGGGGATCTGTCATAACATGCTGTGCTAGCCTGGTTAGGAAGGCAATGCATCCATACCCCTGTAGCCCCTTCCTTTTCCTCCCCTCCCCTCCTGCTGTCACTCTGAGTACTGGCCAGGCTGCTGGCACTGGCTAGTTTATAGATATCAATTGTAGTAAAACAGTGATAATACTTTCAGAAACACATTTGCCAGAGGTACTGCAAGCCTAAAGGGACAGAGGAATAGCATTTGAAAAGAAGGAATATTAACTGTAACTATTCTGTTAATATGTTGGACAAAAAGGAAAGGTTACATAGGCATAAAAATGGATGAGCCCCTCTAAAATTCAGGAGGAATTTTTGCATAACCCAAACAGGTCTTTATGGCCTGAACATAGGTCAAGTAGCTAAACTTTTAATCTGTTTAAGTCTGGCCTTGTTTCTGCTTTTGATGTACTTAGATGGCTCATAACTTATTTCTACTCAATTTCTTCATAGACAATGTACCTAATTGTCCTGGCCTGGTGGCTCAGTTGGTTAGAGTGTTGTCCTGTACACCAAAGTTTGCAGGTTCGATTCCTGGTCAGAGCCCGTACCCTAGGTTGTAAGTTAGATTCCCGGTCGGGGTGTGTATGGATGGCAACTGATATTTCTCTCTCTTTCTCTCTTTCTTTTTCTCTCCCTCCCTCCCTCCCTTCATCTCTCTCTAAAATCATAAACATATCCTTATGTGAAAATGAAAAAAAGAAAAAAATTACCTAATTTAAGGCAGTTTGATGGTAGCATGTTTTTATTGTATATATAGCAAACAAGTTAAATTTGCAGTGTTAACATGCCATTTTGGGTAATTTTGGAAGCAGGATCTGCTCCTGGGGATTCTTTTTTACTAGGTTTTTGTCTAATGAAATGTCACCAGTCTAGATGGAATCATACATTTTAGTCTTTGCTACTGCTTTTCTTCTGTGAGTTTTATTTTTCAGATTCTAGCAACAATAGGAAAAGAAGATAAAGCGATCAAGAAGCTGCACTGGCACCATATCAGGGACCAAAAGCAAAGTGCCTGGATATAGGTCGCTTAGGAGCTGAAGCAGATACAGGAGCACATCTCTGTGTAGTTGGAGGGCCCCTGCGTTCATCTCAGGAATCTCTACTTCTGACTGGGTGATCTTAGGCAAATTGCCAAATTTTACCTGGACTGAGCTTTCTCATCATAAAGATGAAGAATTAGAGTTGATGAAGCTCCATACAGTTACTATTCCATGATTATAAGTAAAAAGGAGAGTGATGTTCATTTACTCTTTAGAAGCTAGACAAGGCTTTTGGCACCTTGCACAAGAGTGTGTACCTTGGTAATAACCTTTGTTATCTTTCTTTATCCTCCTTGGTGCTAGGAAGACATACCTTTGGGAGAAGTCTCTTGTGGTATTTGTTACTCTAAATTTGCAAACAGAGGAGATTCTGAGGTTCTGGTGCCTTGATAACACAGCTTCTTTTTTCTTTCTTTTTAAAATTTATTGTTGTTCAGTTATAGTTGTCCTGTCATTTTTCACATTGTTCATGCCTCCCTGTCCCTCCCTCACTCCCCCAGTAAACTGCCCCCTCCCCATTGCCCATGCCAATGAGTCCTCTATTCATGTTCCTTTGCTTGCCTGTTTCCCTCTTTTCCCCTGGTATCCTCCTCCACCCACCCCTCTGGTCACTGTCAGTTTGTTCTTTATTGCCAAGTCTCTGATTCCATTTTGCTCATTTGTTTGTTTTATTGATTAGATTCCACTTATAGGGGAGATCATATGGTATTTGTCTTTCATCGCCTGGTTTATTTTCACTTAGCGTAATGCTCTCCAGATCCATCCATGCTGTCGCAAAGGGTAGGAGCTCATTCTTTCTTTCTGTTGCATAGTATTCCATTCTGTAAATGTACCACAGTTTTTTGATCCACTCATTTACTGATGGACACTTAGGTTGCTTCCAGCACTTGGCTATTGTAAATTGTGCTGCTATGAACACTGGGGTGCATAGGTTGTTTTGAATTGATGTTTCAGAATTCTTAGGGTATAATCCCAGCAGTTGAATTGCTGAGTCAAATGGCAGTTCCATTTTTAGATTTTTGAGGAAATTCCATACTGTTTCCACAGTGGCTGTACCAGTCTGCATTCCCATCAACAGTGTACTACAGGTTCCTTTTCTCCACAACTTCTTCAACACTTGTTGTTTGTTGATTTATTAATGATGGCCATTCTGACTGGTGTGAGGTGGTATGTCATTTTTTTTCAGATTTCATTTATTTATTTTTAGAGAGATGGGAAAGGAGGAAGAAAGAAAGGGAGAGAAATTTCAATGTGTGGTTGCCTCTCACATGCCCCCTGCTGGGATTCTGGCCTGCAACCCAGGCATGTGCTCTAGACTGGGAATCAAACTGGCGACCCTTTGGTTCGCAGACCTGTGCTCAGTCCACTGAGCTACACCAGCCAGGGCTCATTGTGATTTTAATTTGCATCTCTCTAATGGTAGTGATGTTGAACATATTTTTCATGTGCTTGTGGACCCTCTGTATGTCCTCCTTGGACAAGTGTCTGTTCAGGTCCTTTGCCCACTTTTTAATTTGGTTGTGTTTCTTCCTGATGTGCAGTCATGTGAGTTATTTATATATTTTGAAGATCAAACCCTTGTCCAAGATATCAGTGGCAAATACGTTTTCCCATGTGGTTGGTTCCCTTTCCATTTTGTTGATGTTTTCTTTAGCCATGCAGAACCCTTTTAGTTGGATGTAGCCCCATGTGTCTATTCTTTCCTTTATATCACTTGCACTAGGAGATGTATCAGTGAAAATATTTCTGTATGGGCTCTCTGAAATTTTCCTGCCTATTTTTCTCTCTAGAACTTTTATGGTGTCATGCCTTGTATTTAATTCTTTTAACCATCTTGAGTTTATATTGGTGGATGCTGTAATTTGGTGGTCTAATTTTATTTTTTTGCATGTACTAGTACAGATCTCCCAACACCATTTATTGAAGAGGCTATTTTTACTCCATTTTATGTCCCTGCCCTCTTTGTCAAATATTAACTGATTATATTGACATGGGTTTATTTCTGGGCTTTTTATTCTGTTTCACTGGTGTATGTGTCTGTTCTTATGCAAGTACCAGACTGTTTTGATTACAGTGGCCATGTAATATAGTTCGATATCAGGTATTGCGATCCTTCCTACTTTGTTCTTCTTTCTCAAATTGCTGAGGCTATTTGGGGTCATTTACAGTTTCATATAAATTTTTGAAATATTCTCTACCTGTGAAATATGTCTTTGGTATTTTGATAGGAATGATGTTGAATCTATAGGTTGCTTTGGGTAGTACAGTGATTTTAATGATGTTATTTCTTTTAATCCATGACCATAGTATATGCTTCCATTTATTTGTCTTCCTTAATTTCTTTTTTTAGTGTTGTGTAGTTTTCTGAGTACAGGTCTTTTACCTCCTTGGTTAAGTTTATTCCTAAGTATTTCATTTTTCTCGTTGCTGTAGTAAATGGGGTTTTTTCCTATCTCCCCCAAGCCAGAATTGGAAGATATGCTAAAGGGACTGCTTTAAGAAGTGGAAGGTATGGAGTGAGAGAGAGAGGATCTCAGGGACAAAAAGAAAAAAATGGCAATGAATAAATACCTTTCAGTAATAACATTAAATATAAATTGATTGAACAGTCCAATCAAAAGGCATTGGTAGTTGAATAGATAAGAACACATGACTACATGTGTTTTTTACTGTATTTCTGCATCTAGTTTGCCAGAGCACTATATATGTTGTCTATAAGAGACCCATCAAAAAAAGACTGCACAGCCTTTATGCAAAGTGTTAGAAAAAATATTCCAAGAAAATGGATGGAAAAACATGCCAGTGTAGCAATACTTATATCAGACAAAATAGATTTCAAAACAAAGGCCATAAAAAGAGACAAAGAAGGTCTCTAAAGGGAAGAATCCACCAAGAAACTATAAACATTGTAACCATATATGTACCCAACATAAGAGCACCTAAATATATAACAAAAATCTTGGAGGACTTCAAGAGAGATATAGATAGCAACACACTTATAGTCATGGATTTTAACACCCCATGATTAATAATGCCCAGATATTCCAAACAAAGAATTAATACAGACATTGTGGCACTGAACGACACGTGGGATCCAATGGACTTAACTGATAGACACAGAATCTTTTAACCCAAAGAAGCAAAATATACATTTCTTTCAAATGCACATGGAACATTTTCAATGATAGACCACATGATAGGACCCAAAATAAGCCTAAAAAATTCAAGAAAATTGAAATCATCAAGCAATTTCTTGCATCACAATTGCTTGAAACTAGACACAAACCTCAAGGGAAAAATTCAAACAGTCTAATACATGGAAACTGAATAACATGTTATTAAACAATGAATGGGTAAATAATGAGACCAAGGAAGATACCAGAAAGTTTCTGGAAACAAATGATAA
>VMDR010022879.1:0-15931 GCA_007922815.1 Macrotus californicus | reverse complement strand
ACAGTACACTTTGGAATTCTTTTTAAAGCTTAAATTTCATGAGAAATTGATATAGTATTACTGTGAAAGCCAGAGAAACAATTTTAATTAATTATTTACTCATGAACAGATCTTCGGGTTATTTTTCCAATTTTTAATTGGTAAACAATGTAGGTAATCCTCCTTGTTCATGTCTCATTGGGGTCACGTTCAATTATATCTAGAGGATAGATATCTGAATTTAAAAATGTCATATTAAAAAACATGCTGTATTAGTTTGCTAGGGCCGCCATAACAAAGTGCCACAGACTGGATGGATTAAACAGAAATTTTTCTCACAGTTCAGAGGCTGGATGTCTGCGATCAAGCTGTTAGCAGATTTATCTTTTCTGAAGCCTCTCTCCGTGGCTTGCAGATGGCCAACTTCTTGCTGTGTCCTCACACGGCTTCCCCTCTGTGTGCATACATCCCTGGTGTCCCTCTATGTGTCCAAATTTCCTCCTCATGTTCAGATTGTGTGAAGGCATACCCATGTGATCTGATTTAACCTTAATCACTCCTTTAAATATCCTAACTTTGAATGCAGTCATTCGGAAGTTGTGGGCTTTAGAACATCAACATACATCTTGAGGAAACACAATTCAGCCCAGAACACGTGCTACTTTTAAAAACTTTACAGTGTAATTCCAAACTGCCTAGTCAAAAGTTAAAGCCAATTTATACTCTCACTGACAGTATAAAGTTGCCGTTTCCTCACATTTTTATCAATATTGCCAGTTGTTCAATTTTCTGACTCTTTCTCATGGGGAATATTGAAATTCCTGGTTAGGAAGAGCTCGGGGAATGGCCTGTGTCTTTATTGATTTGTTTTCTTTTGTTTTCCACATTTTTGCTGTCATCTTTCTGAACCTAATTATAATCTGTGGTAGAATATTATGTCTTTGTTTCAGGGTCTTACCACTCTTTTGAAAGTATATGTTAGCAATGGTGAAAATCCATTTAGTTCAAGGTATGCCTCCTAAATCACCAAGGGATTTTTGCTTGCTTTACAATATTTTGCAAGATACCGGCTTTTATTTATTTACTGCCAGGAAAGGGTTGCTCATGCCACTTCCATTACATTTCATCTCTACTCTTTATATTTGTATTCACTCAGCTCCCTGTGTGCTCTGCCTGTGCTGCAAGCTTATCATCCTTCCTCTGTGAGACACATAATATTAAGATTGCTTCCGAGTTAAATGCCCACAATGAGCTTCCAAGCTAAATACCTTTTACTGGGAAGGCACGTGTGTAAGACTGTGAATTATCTTACCGGGTTGCAGCTTTGACTTAGTTTATTTTTCTTTTTTATCCTCAGCTGAGGGTATTTTTTTCATTACTTTTAGAGGGAGAGAAAGGGAGAGAGGAAGAAAAAGAGAGAAACATCGATGTGAGACAGAAGCATCATTTGATTGCCTCCTGTACACGCCCAGACCGGGGATCAAACCTGCAACCTAGACGTGTGCCCTGACCAGGAATCGGTACCTGTGACCTTTTGGTGTACGAGACAATGCTCCAACTACCTGAGACACACTGGCCAGGGCTAGTTTCATTCTATATCATCAGGATCATAAAAATGACATACCTCTATATAATCTGGAAAGTATATGTTGGGTTTTCTCAAAGCTAGACTTTCTTAGGCTCTGCATGAAATTATTTTTAGACTTCCCAACATACTTATTTTTCTAAGATCTCCTATTTACAGTCAATACATTTTTGAAGATCAACTTCCTGCTTTCATGCCCACTCACCTATGTCGATATTTCATCATTTCTCATTTAGACACCTATAAAAGATCGCTATCAGAATTCCCAGCAATTTACTTTTCCTGCATCACCTGCAGTGTGACAAATCTATCTTTAAAATAAAGGTATGGTCATTCTATGTTCCTGCATTAACATTTCTTTGGTACCATGATTAAATGAATTCCTGTATAAGATCTTGCCATTGGCACCAGAACTTGTCTTCATGTCTACCTTCCAATATCTCTCTTTCCTTATCTCAAGTCACATGGGAAACGTGTCTGGCTTCCATAACACAACATGACTTTTGAAACCATGGACTTACTGAAAAAAACCCACTAAGAGAAATGATTCTTCTAGGAAATTCATATCTATCCTTCAAGACCCAATTCAAGTATCACCTGAATATGTACACTCAGCGAAAATTAAGTCCTGCCTCCCTTACGCTGTCACAATGTTCTCTTCCTCTGCAGTATTTATTGCATTATATCTCAACTGGACATTTAGATATTTGATTTCTGTAATTTATCATATGTTTTTCAAAGGCAAAGATATGCTGTACTTCCAGCTCTGTTCAGCTAGTAGGCACCCAATGGGTGTTAAATGACTGAATAATGTGATCAAACTAATAAAAAATATAGCCAAACTTCTATTATGTAACGGAATCTCAGAGGGTACTTGCATTTTCACTAACATCATATTATACTGTCCCTCTTGCTCTGAATTAATCAGGCTGTCTCTAAATTATCTATTAGTCTTTGGGTATATTCTCTTTGCCAGTAATTAAACTTAAACATTTTAAAAATCTATTAGAAAAACACTTTGCATCTCTCTTTGGTTGCTTCAGTGGAAAAAGACATTAATGTTGGAAGATTTTTAGGAAGCAGCTTCTTTAGTATAAATATTTTTTTCCTAATAAGGTAACTATTTTTACAGATAGTTACATTACAGTATTTAACAGAAATACATAGAATATAAAGTTTAAAAATATCTATGTTTATTGGACTGCATCAAAAATAAATAAAATGTATTTTTAAACCTACATAAATCTTTGAAAAAAATGAAATCTGCAATTCAATTGTGAAGAACTGGGTGGAATATAGTATACATTTTTAATAAGGAAATTTGGGAAAGTGTGTTAATTCATAAAAGCATAACAACTCATTAAGTCTGTAAAAGATGAAAAATGGAAATTTACCATTGGCTAGCAAACAATCCCTTAGTGATGCCCTGATACAGAGCTTTAGTTTTCATCCTGCTAGAGAAATAACCATTTAAATTCAGAATTTACTACTGCAAAAATAAAGTACAGGGGAAACATAGGTTAATAGTTGTTACTATGGAAAAACGATATATTAATTTATGAAATAAGAGTACAAGAATAAACTGTGTTTCACGTACTCACAATGTAAAACTACTTTTGCCCCACCTGGTAAATGGAGCCAAATTAAAGTTGGAGCTGCCACCCCAGAGGGATGGGACCTTGCCCCCAGGGTGGCCATCCTCCCTTGGAGTATAGATAGTCATGCAGTTCTGGATACTCCCCTGTCTGTTCCTCCCCTGGCATGTCACTAGTCATGCTGCAGACCCCTTAGTGGAAGAACAAGGGGGGCTAGAGAAGAGCCTCATATGATTCTTATATAAGACCTTCCATATACAATGAGATCCTGGCCCACATCAAATAATTTTAGGAATAAAGCCTTGGCTACATTGATCATGAAGATAGAGTTTTGGTCCAACTAGTGATAACATCTAGGCCTCAGTTGTGTTTTGGTTCCAGACCAGAAAAACAGCAAGGCCAGGTAGGGCAGCTCAATGGCTGACATCAGGACCAGCTGCAATGACTAATGACCCCCTACCCTGATGCCAACCAATCAGTGGAGACCATGAACCTGAAATGATATACCTGGAAAGCTGATGGATATTCTATTGAGATCATCCCCTGGGACACCCCTAAAATCCTGCCCTTAAAATCCCTTAGGATGGAGGACCCAGCACAGTCTCTCTCTCTCTCTCTCTCTCTCTCTTTCTTCACCTCACATTCCTGCACTTTTCTCTACCTTCTTTCTTAAGGTGCATATATCCTTGCTTTCCTTCTCCTAAGTTCCAGGAGCCCTTCTTTTTCCTCTGTACTTTGTTTCCTGAGCCCACAGAACCCAGCTGGCTCACTTCGTCCATAGCTCATTTCTTCTACCTCGGTTAACTTTCTAAATAAACTTTTGCTTGTATTTGAGTCTTGGCTCTAAATTCTTTCTTAGCCACAACTCAAGTACTAAGGTTGTTGAACCAAGTCAATGGTAACATTCTTGTTCTGTTTTGTAGTCAACAATATAATGTAACATGAGCACCTGGTAGAAGATAATCTTGTTTATAAATCTGAGGTCCAGAATTGCATAGCAGAGGGTATGTGAATATACCTAAAGCTGAAAGAAAGTTAGAGCATAAGATCCAGCTCAATTTTTTTCCAGAAATTTACCCAATGGTGCAATACAATTTATTTAAAAGTCCATCTACCTCTACACTTTTTTTGAGATTCACATTTATCATACACTATATTTTCATCGAGTACTTGATTCTTCTTTTGGACTTTTTATACTATCCTACTGGTCTGATATATATTTTTTCTTTTTGTGTATCAGTACCAGATTTCTTTATCTGCTGAGGATTTATAAGGACTTATTTTAATGCAGGTGTTCTCAAGGATTTTGTTCATTTAGTATGTTTTCATTTTACACTTTCCCTTGGTGATTAAACACATACTCATGATTTCTACTACTACTTGTGAACTTGTGACTGGCAAAAATATATCACTAAAACATGTATCCCTCTAAAATTTTATATATTAAAATTTCTACTAAATATTTCACCATGAATGTCTCACAAAGTTCTTCAATCTTTAGAAGCTCAAAGTTAAACCTAAATAAATCATTATCCTCTCTATTTCAATCATGTTGTACATTACATGCATTTTCTCTGTATTCATTAACTTAGTGAAAGATAAAATTGTCTGCAGTGGATCAAACTAGAAACTAGGAATCATACTACTGTTTTAACCAAAAGCAGAACCAGCTGCCTGCCACTATGAAAGCCTCAAGAGACAAGTGCTGATGTAAAGAAGAGTGGTTTTATTCAGAGGTCACCTGGAAGTTGGGGGGGTCATATCTCAAAGCCTATCTCCATATCTCAGTGGAGGCACAGGTTTTTATAAGGAGGGAGAAGGGACCAGAACAAATAGATCAAAGGAAGGTGTTGAAAAGTTCTCTACGTGCAGATTAGCATAATCCATTCTGATAAGGCAAGTGATGGGCTGGTGTCTATAACCCTGGTGTAGTCATCCTGGCTCCACATCTGGCTCCATGGTTGAAGGTCAGCAAATCTACCAGAGCGGGGATGCCTGAAGGTCAGAGGATGTATCATTTGAAGTTAGCTCCTAAGATTCTTATTCAAATATGCTGTTCATCCATAAGCTACATATTAGTCAGAGTCAGCACTTGCAGAAACAATGTCAAAAGGATGGTGGGTGGGTTACAGTTTCCCACCATCACAATTTCCCACTGTTACACTCTCCTCTTCCTCCATTATTCCCAGATTTAATCTAATTATAGTGGTACCTTGGTACTCATCCTTAATTTGTTCTGGAACTCATGACAAGTGCCAAAACCAAGGAGAACCAAGCAAGCAACAAGTGATGAAGCATTTTCTCTTGCAGGGTGGTGTTGTGACTCATACAAGTTCTAGCAAGTGTGATGAGTCCTGGGCAAGCACCGAGTGCTGAAACATTTTTTTCTTGTCAAAATGCAATGAACAGATTCACAGAAATAGAGATCACATGGAGGATTATCAGTGGGGATGTGGAAGGGAGAGAATGGGGGAAAGGTACAGAGAATAAGAAGCATAAATGGTAGGTACAACATAGACAGGGGGAGGTGAAGAATAGTATAGGAAATGGAGAAGCCAAAGAACTTATATGTGTGACCCATGGACATGAACTAAGGTGGGGGAATGATAGTGGGATGGGGGTACAGGGTGGAGGGGAATAAAAGGGAAAAAATAGAGAAAAAAGTACAATGAGTACAGGTTTTGAAGAGTTCTGGAGCTGACGAGTACTGAGGTATGACTGTATGCCCTGCATCCTATAGCTCTCTTTCTTAAGTATCTAGTCCCCTTACCCCCCTCCACAACTGCTGAGTATGCTCTGCCAAGATTACTGCAATAATTTTTCATAGGGCCTCCATGTCTGCTATATTGCCTATTGAAATCATCATTCTGCAAAGCTTCCAAACTGATCATTTTAATCTGGAAATCTTATCATGTTTGCTTTGCTTCCAATTGGTTAGTAACCTACCACTACCATCAAGTTAAGATCCTATCTCCTTGGTGCAATTTATAGTCACACTTTTTGGCCTGTGCACATATTTCCTATTCAATTAGTCATTATTTATTCCACGTGCCTGTAATTCTCCTGAGTAGGTTTTCTTCTTCTATATGTTCTTCTTTTGCTTACAGTGTTACTTTGATAATCTAACTCCCACACAGCAAATGCAAACTTGTCTTCAAGACTAGGTAGAGTTCACACCATCAGTGAATTTTGTGATCTTTCTCTTATGATAAAATGTATGTAAAATTTACTATTTTAACATTTTAAGTGTATAGTTCAGTAGCTTTAAATGCATTTACATTGGTGTACAACCATTCAACCATCCATCTTTAGTACTTTTTTCATGTTCTCAAATGAAAACTCTACTCATTAAACATTCAATTCCCCTTCCTCCAGAACCCCACCCCCAGCCCTTCAGCCTCTGGGAAACAACATTGAACTTTCTATCTCTATAAATTTGGCCATTCTAGGTATCTATATGAGTGGAATCATAAATCATTTTTTCCTTCTCTGACTAGCTTATTTCACTTAGTATAATGTCTTTAGGGTCTATCCATGCTGTAATATGTGTCAGAATTCTTTTTCTAAGGCTGAATAATATTCCATTGTAAGTATATATTGCACTGTTTCTCATTCATCTGTCAATGAACACCTGGGATATTTCCAAGGTGGGCTAAGCAAATAATGCTTCTGTACAAATGGGAGTACAAATATCTGTTCTGGTCCCTGCTTTAACTTTATGTGTATGTTCCTAAAAGTGGAATTTCTGAATCATATGTTAAATCCATTTTTAATTTTTTGATGAAACTTCACATTATTTTCCATAGTAGCTGAATTATTATTTGTCTGCACCAGTGATGCATGAGTTCCAATTTCTCCACATCTTTGCCACCAACTGTTATTTATTTATTTACTTATTTACTTATTTATTTTGGATAATAGCCAGACTCATGGGTATGAAGTGGTATTACATGTGGTTTTAATCTGCATTTTCCTAAAGACACTGTGCATCTTTTCACGTGCTTATTGGCCATTTCTATATCTTCTTTGGAGACATGTGTATTCAAGCACTTTGCTCATTTTTAAATGTTATTTTTTTCTTTTTGTACTTGCATTGTAGGTGTTATATATTCTCGATGTTAATCCTTTAATCAGATATATGATTTGCAAATATTTCTCTAATTTTATGGGGTGCATTTTCATTCTTTTTATAGTAGCCTTTGACGCACAAATTTTTAATTTTGGTTTAGTGTAGCTATTGTTAATATGAGACAGTTGGTGCAACATTGATGTAACCTGGCAGCTAAGGAGAGTGGGCTGGAATGCGCATGTGTGAACAATGATGACTTCACTGTACTAGTCAGTGGGGGTGGTAGATGATATTAAGTGAGCATGTGTACTGTGTGGCCACTGAATTCAAAATGACTGAGCAAGTAGAGCAACGAATCTGCATCAAATTTTGCATTAAGCTTGAACATCCCTCCACAGAAATTATTCAGATGATTCAGAATGCTTTCAGGGATGATGCAATGAGTGCAGCACAAATAAAAGTGTGGCACAGATGCTTCAAAGACAATTGAGAATCTGTTGAAAGTGACCCACATTCTGGAAGGCCTGCAACAAGAACACCTGAGAATGTGGAACATGTATGGGCTGCAATCAACAAAGATTGGTGACTGACAGTGCCAAAATCAGAAGCTGATCAGGGGATTGCAAAAACTACTGGGAGAACTGTTTAAGGTCCCAACATACCTACTTTGAAGGGGACTGAGGTGTCATTGTCCTATATACAATGTTTCCTGTATCTTGAATCTTCTGCAATAGTATATTGGTGGATACCTTCTGGGCAGACCTTGTATTTTTGGTGTGCTGCAGAATTCAGGTAATTAGTTTGTGTGTTCCATGAGCTGAAATGGTTGACAATTACTGGTGTAGGGAGTTCTTGTGGAAGGATTCACTTTATCCCTTGATCGACGTTGACAGTACTCTATTTGGTAATCCATGACTGCTCTGAAGTATACTTTAGAAAAACTTCTTTAAGGTGGCATTGTTAAAAACACTTTAATATTTACTACCTTATTTGACCCTTACAACATCCCTGAAAATAAGGGAGGCAAATATTATTGCCTTCCTTTTATGGACAAGGAAATTAAGAAATTGAGTCTGCGTCATGCCTAAGACCACATATAAGGTCAATGTCAGAATCATGGCTAATTTATAGGTTTTCAGCTTCCTAAGGCAAGCATTCTTCATTCTCCATCTGGTGGTCTTTCAGATTATAATTTACTGTATAAAGTCTACCTAATCAGAACATTTCAGTGTATACACATAGGCACACAGTGCACACACACACAGTACACAGCTGGAGTAGGTCTGCTTATTCACACATATAACCAGAAGGTGAATACCCAGTAGGTACTGATTACTTAGCAATTAATGCAACAAATATGTATGCATTTATATTGTAAAACCATCAGTGCAATTCATTTTCTGAACGAATAACTGAAAGCATTTTTATGTCACTGCAGTTATCAACCATCCTGAAAATATAAGTCTGCCTTGAAAAGTTTATCTTGCCAAAGCTTCTTTATTGAGTGAAAGTACATGTAACTCTAATCTTCATGGTACTGCTTTACTGAAAGGCAGATAAATTCAAGTCTTCACAGATGGTTATGTAATTAATTACCTAAGATAGAAAGGAGTGGAAAAATCCTCCACTGGTTTACCCTGTATTTCTGGGACTTTTAAGGTAAACTTCTCAATTTTAAACCAATTTAAATGAGTATGCTTCTGGAAAATATCATTCTAAAGTGGAAAGAAGGAAAAACATATTTCTTCATCCATTTTCAACTACTTTGGGGCTTTCAATGTGGTGATTGCTGGGGGGAGGGAGGTATAAGGGGACTAAATGGGAAAAAATCACATTAAAGATTAAATAAAAAATAAGCTATTTTGCTTACTATAAAAAATGTTTTTCTCCTAATTATTGCGCCAATAATTGGCTTTCCTTTTTATAAGCCTAAACAAAGTTTATTGAATATTAAATATATTTTTAAAATATTTTCTGAGGAAAATAATGCATCCACCCAACATCTTATGGCCCTATAATCCTTTCAGGATATGGATGAAAAAGAACATTCTTCGCTTAATCTTTTGAGGCCTATGTGAAGTTGGCAAACACATGAGGGAACCAGATGTGAGGGTGCTGAGGAACTCTAACTGGGTAGAATGGTTTCTCTATAGTGGATGCAGTATATCCCTTTCTTCCTGGCCCCTAAGTACAAATTCAATGGTGCTCTCCACAGGGCAGCATCAAAACAGTTAGTAAGTGCTTGCCAACTTTAGCCAGCTGTATTTGCCTTACGGGTGACAGGTCACATCAAGTCAGCAGAAGTTCAGCATTTATTTTTAAAGATCTGGGCTAACATCAACACTTTCAATCACTCGTGTGAATTGCAAGTTTGCCTCAGGAGAATAGATGTTGAGTCTATTCTAATAAATCTGTGTCCTCTTTAAACATGTTAAGATCCAGAATACAGAGCCAGTAATAGCCATGACCATGCCTGGTAAAGGAAAATTATTTCATTACATTGTTTCTAGATTTCAAGTTGCCAAGGAACCCTTCTAGGAGTTAAAAACAAAAGAGAGAATGTACATTTAAGGGAGAGAGTTTAGATTTATGCCCAACAGGTAGAAATGCCTTTAACACTGCCATGTTGATTTCATCTATTATTGTTTATTCTGTTGATTGAGGGCATCAATTATAAATCAGAGTAATTAGTAATTATCATATTGTTTCCATGATATAGTGCATATTTTAAAATGCAGAACACAAGCATTACTTGTAAGTAAAATACTAACACTGCAACAACCATTCAGTAATGGAGATCAAATCCTTTCAAAGAGCTCAGGCACGTTCTGGGTGCCTCACCTGAGATCTAGTTTTGCACTGTGGCTGACACTGCTCTTTAGGAAGGGGGGTAAGAAGGACCTCTCAGATGTGACTTGGGCTCCATAATGGCTCTTCTGGACTGCACTTGCTTCCATTGTCTTCCTCACCTAAAATGCCACTAACTCTGTGCAGGGCTGCAACCATAGCAAATGATCAAAAGTTCTGCTCGTCAGCTGTGGAGAGGCCATTGGTATGGGACTAAAGAGAAAAGCCAGATGACCAGAAGCACTGAGGAAAACTGATGGAAAACATTTTCTGACTTCAGGGTAAAAGCCTTCCTTCTATATTAAAAGGAAGAGTGGGCTAGGAAGTGTAAGTGAGGCGGTAGTTTTTATAGGGCTGGAAGTGGCCCCTTCAGGCTCTCCGAGACTAACCTGGCAAGACAAGGTACAACTGCCCCACCGGGAGCTTCTCTGAACCTACTTACCACAGCGCCAAGCCTGCCAAGATCACACGAGTAGGTGATTTCTCAGAAAACTCTTGGGAGACTCAGGAGTCTTTCCATCTTTCTACCCTACATTTTCTTCCCTTAAAACTAGCCTGAAACTGAGAGGGCAGGAAGGATAAAAATCACCCATCCCTGGAACGTCTTGAATGCCAGTGCTCACAATATTTGTATTCTAAAATTCTAACATAAGAAGGCTCATGATTTTAAGATAGAGTCAGAGGAAAATATTCAAAGTTATCTTACAGCCCAAATTACCAGATTAATTTAAAATTAGGACTATTTTTCAGCAGCTAAAAATTTTTACCCAAAATATGTTCATGTCTCAACTATAAAATAGTTATTCCTTGTTAAGGATTTAATAATGATATTCTATTTTCAACTCTTTATAATTAAATTTCTTTATTTTTATGTTTGTGTGGGGGACCCATGGACAGGGAGTGGTGAGGGCAGGATTGAGTGTGGGAGGTGGGGGTGGGCAGGGCAGGGGGAGAGTAATGAGCGGAAATGGGGACAACTGTAATTGAACAACAATAAAACATTAATCAATAAAACAGCTCTTAGTTTTGTCTGCTAATATTTTATTTTAGCATATAACATGTTTATATTATAAATTGAGTTTTATGTGATTTTTGTTTGTAAGCCTTCTATTTAAACTTCATTGTTTTTCAAATTCACTGACTTTAGTAAACTACAAATACAATTTTAAGTAAAACAATGAGTTCTAGAGGTCATTCAGGAATATAGCAAATAAATGCCAAAATATCAATGTCATCCTTGAGCTACAGTACTACAATCTTCCCTCCCTCCCTCTCCTCCTTCCTCTCCTTTCACCTGTACGATGGTGCCGTAAGGGGGTTCAGGAGAATAAGCTGGTAGATAGACTCAGGTGTCAGTCTGGGCACCGCCACAGGTAGCATGACGCTGCAGAAAACAACCGGCCTCTTGGTGCTCCAGTGTTCCCATCTGTGAATCCGTATGATGGAAGCCATCCTCACCGGGCTTTTGTAAAGTTAAAGCAGGAAATGGTGATTAAAAAGCTTAGCAGACTGCGTAAACGGTGTCCAATAAAAGGTAGCTATTTTATTAGATTCTATTGGAATATGAAGACTCAGAAATTGAACTTCAGCGGGAAAGAAATAACAATCACTGAGAGAACACTAATACGGACTCGTCACTTGTTACTTAATTTAATTGCCACAATAACTCTTTGCAATAGAAGTAATTACTAACACTATTTTATAAATGAGAAAAAGCAGGTCTCTGACTTGAAAACTGGTTCTTTTTCTCTGCAGTTATTCCCTGTTGAGCGTCTCCTGTACACCATCCAGCTTTGTGAGCGGTGCTTGAAAAGACTGATGTTACAAGCATCTCAACATGTCAATTGTGAAGAATGCTTGGATTATATCGGTTCCCCAGTATCCATTCCCCCTGCTAACAGCAACTTTTATTTCCTTTTGAAGAAGCCCTTTGTCTCATTAGTATTAGAAAAAATAAAATCTCAGAATCAGCTTCTCAGTATGAAAGAAAACGAGACGAACCCTCCACTCCCGGACCCTCTCAAACCCACACAGCCTGAACTCTGACAATTCTGGGACTTTGAATCTTCAGCTGGGGTTCAAGTTCAGAGTTCAAAGTCAGCTCATCTTCTCACAGGCAGTGGCTATGAAACAATGGTGCACCCTGTTTTGTTTTGTTTTAATTTTGTACCTCCAGAATTCTTCTGCCTCCCAGCTTCTATTGATTCTGTGCTCACCCTTTCATAACCTATACTTTCCCTTACCCAGTCTCTTTATCTTGCTTGCAGTTAAGATTCCTAATGAATGTGCCTATACTGCTATTACTTGTCTGCTTCTACCCCTATTTATATTCCTTGAGGGTCAGTACAGTATAATGTTTAAGAGCACAGAATTTGGAGCCAAACTCCACGGGTTCATTTCCCACTGCTGCCAGTGATTAATTTCCTCATTTGTATCTACCTTATAGGGTTGTTTTGAAAATGGAAGCAATTATTATTTGTAAGGTTCTTGGAACAGTGTCTGGCACATACCACACTGTTTGCTATTATAATTTATTTAGGTTCCCACTGTGAAAAACTCTTAACAGTAACATTTTGAATCTTCACAAATGCTTATTATTTTTCTGCCTCCCATTTGTCTCTTCCAAAAACCCTGACACTTCCCAGTTGTTGAAAAAACAAGCGAAGGCTAAGCGCCTCTCTTGCTGAATGATATGTAGACGGTCAAGACGCAATCCCACAAATGCTGCATCGCCTGTGTTGGCAGTGACCCAGTCCGACCTTCCAGTTCCATTGCTGGAATAACCTGAGTTTGGTGCCTCCTCCCGCCCCTTAGAGTAACATGTGCTTTGCGGGATCTACCTGGTCACAGTTGTAGATCTGCTTTCATGAACAAACCAGCCTGAGGTCTGTAATTCCTGCTTTGAAGACCTCCCAGCTTATCATCATTACAGGCAGACTGAACACTCCGTAGATTCCACAGCTGTGAACAAATGAAGTTTGTACCCTGCTCTCTGCCCTGGCTGTCAGGGAAAAGAACAGTCTGACTTTACCACGGCCTTGTTGGTGTCTAAGGCCCCCAGTTAGTCAGTTCTGTGTTTGCTACTCCAGCCCTGGGCCTGACATGCGGTGTCCTGTCAGGGGGCATCGTTGTGTTTGGGTCAGCAGGCAGCTGTAGCAATAACTCAAGAACTACAGAGCAGGAATCCTATTTTCCATTCTTTTCATGTCTCAGCTTCTACTCACCACCTGCATATTGTAAACAGTGATTTCCTGTCTTCCTTATTTGTTCCTTCTCCTTACTCATGTACATAGCCTTGGTTAGTTTTCCTTTTGATCAGACTTTCTCTACTAGGTTGCTGTTTTACTGTTTATTGCCTTAAATTAAGTATTCTGTTCAGAGGCTCATTGCAGGTTAGAACAGATAGCACATATAATATTAGGAAAAAATAACACATTCTAGTCTTCCTTCCCAGTAATCAAGATCTTTTCTCTATGAGGCTCCACTTTAAAACTTTCAAAGCATATCTCTCGTTATTAAACTAGATAGTGAATGCCTGTGAGAAGACAGAGAGGCAAGGCATACAATACTGAGACAGACACAGTTCTTGATTCAACCCAGCTGAGTGGAGGCAACAGCAAAGGCGCCCAACAAAGGGCGTGCATGGCACACAAAAGCATTTCAGAAAATATTTCTTGAAAGAAACTATGACTAAGGCTTGTTCCTTCTTCTTAGAAACCTATTGAAGGGTGAGCTATCCAAAGAAGTGCTATGCATTCCAATATGTGTTCTCCTAAACTGTATGTGTAAAATATTACATTACTGTTGCTAGTAATAACAGACACAAGATGAGATGCTAATTGCATGAGAATAACCATTGAGATTGAACAAAGCAAATGGTAGATGTTTGCAATATTTACGAACAACAGTCTCTGCCTTCATGCTGGAATAACATTTAAGAGGAGAGGGAAGCTGCAAGGTGAAGTATCATTTGGCTGCAAGGAAGTCATTTATCATTTTAGTTGAAAATTTAAACTGTCAAATTCTATAAATGAAACGGTTCATTGATACCACTTCAGTCACTGGTGCGTAGTTTCAATATATAATGCTTAATTAAGTGTACTTGATTAAATTATTTCTATGTAAAGTGTTTGTGTTTTATAGAACGCGCAGTGGAATTTTTGAAGCTTCCCTAGATTATTTCTGATTATTCATGGGCTTCTTGTTGTAACCAAATTTCCAAAGGAAAATCATTAAACATTAAATACTTTAGCAAAATGAACTTTTGTCCTTTGAGAGATGGTGTTATGCATGCTATAAATCTCACAGAGATATTGCGTCTGAGAGCTCTTCAGGACGTAACAAAGAAGGCATACCTTGGGATGCAACATTTATTTCTTTTCAAGCGGTGACCTTTATAGTGCATTTTAAGCATGACCATCGCTTTTTAAAGCTGCTCAGCGTTGCATACAGACGGCTTTCCCCTGCACTGCATTCTGAGCCATGAGGAACAGGGAGGTAAAAGGGATATTCAGTGTTAACTCATAAATATGGGCCATATGGTTTAACTCCTAATGGAATAAATTAGCAGTGATTATGAGCACTTTTATTTTAGAAGAGGTTTGGTTAAGATTTTGCTAGGCCTCCCCACTGCAAATCCTAGTGTCATAGGCAAGACTGGTTTATCTTTAAATAACCTGGTTCATATTTTAAATAGTGTACTTTTTATTTACGGATTTATACTGATACCCAAGCAGGCCACCCAAAGAAAAAAGACTTTGTGAGAGGAAAATAACAGAAAAAAATCTATGCAGTTTATTCTCATTTACTGTGTAACATGAATTCAACTTCATATCTCTAAGGCAATTCACATAAGGTACACTCAGGATCAAAAAATTCCATTTGTGAATCTAATGAGGTTCAGTGATTGCTGATTATTCTAAACAAAATCTCAATAAAAGCTAACATAACTTTGTTATTATATAAGTACAGATCATTAATATCTAATGAAAGTAATGTTAAAGCTCAAATCCCAGGCATTATCACAAGTCCGATTTCAAGCTAAATTATTTATTTGGTGACATATGGTCCAGCTTGAAATTCAACTGTTGCTGAGGATTTCAGAGTCAAATGATCATTCAGAAATGCAAATTATACATAAACCATTTGATTTCATACCTATATAACCTTTCATGAAATATCTCATGGACTTTTTATTACTGCTCAAATATAGTATGGGATTTGTAAAATGCAATTGTAATATTAAATCTTTGTGATTAATTTAGATTCTGTATACTGTGAGGAACAAGATAAATTAATGTACAAAAATAAATATGCTATTTCACCATACCTAGCGCTCAGTGGAGTCAAGGTGGTGAACTGGAAAAAGTAAAAATTTCTAAATTAAATTTAGTTGCTACTTATCAGCTTCATTGTTGTCCACTAGTCATTTATTCTGAGCCCTCGATCAGATAAAAATAAAAATCACAATAATACCTAGCACAGAGTGTTGTTAGGATTAAGTAAAACAGTGTCTATGAAATTAGAATGTTTGGCATATAGCAGTTTCTCAAATATTTATTTTACTTAAATTTCCTTGAAAATAGCCTTCTTATGTGAAGTTCATGTGATTGCTTCCAGTAGGTGGGGTATTCACAGACTTTATTACTAGAAATGTGAGGCCTCCTTGCCCTTTGTGCCAACTAAATAAACTTGTACAAATAAACTCAATTCTCTTAGATTAAAAAAAAATCTTCTTTAACACAAAGCAATATATTCTCATACCTGTAATCTAGTAAATTTCAGCTCCAGCTAAATAAAATGATAAGGCAGTGTTTTCTCTCACTAGCAAAATATCTTGCTCTGCGCAGATCTCAA
>VMDR010022878.1:0-15948 GCA_007922815.1 Macrotus californicus | reverse complement strand
GAGCAGGTAGATGAAGGAAAGGTACCTATAATACAAGAGCATGTAGTAGGGGAACTTGACCTAGATCGTGAGCTTAGAGAAGTCGTTTTCTAATGAATGAAATTAGATCTAGTTATAAAGGGTAAGTAAGAATTTAATGGATAAATGGGGTTAAGAGAATCTTAGGTAAGGTAAACTGCATTTAAAGAGACTTTCTGGTAGGAGATACATTGACACATTCAAGTGACTGAGAGACAACCAGTGTGGTTGGGCCACAAAGAACACTGGGCCTTGATAAGAAACAAAGCAGGCAGGGGCCATGTACCACAGGTCCTAACTTAGCTCATATTGAGGATTTTTAGACTATAATAAGCATAGTTGGAGGCCCTCTATTTCAGAAAATATGGCAGAAAATGTATGTGTATGAATTATTATTTTGGAAAGATCACTCTGGCTCCAATGTAAAAATATAATGCTAGAATAGCAAGAGAGAATTCATGGAAACCAACCAGGAGCCCAGTGACATGTTCATCCTGCACCTGTCACCTCATGAAATGGTGGCACATACCATGGCCATTTTTCTTAAAATGTTAGACATACGTGAATGATAATTACTGGGGTCACCTTCAGTGAATAACGTTCAGGAAATCAACCAGAAGCAAATGGAGTTTGATATCTTTGGCAGAAACACATTTAACAATACTTTGAAAATATGCAGTTATTTGAGTACAATTATTATAACTAGAATGTAACTTCAGAAATACGTCATTGGAATTTGAGTGTGTTTCTGAAAGCTACAACTTTTCAAAAGGATGGAGTTACCAATATAGAGAAGGCTAAAAGCAAGATTTTTATCTTGTGCTTCTCATTGATCTGGGAGAGACCTTGTGCCCCGATCACTTGCATTCCAGCCTACTCCTTGGGAAGAACGTCTCTATAGAGGAAATGCATAGGTTCATTCGACCCCTTCTTCTCTGATTCCATGATCATTTATGAGTCTTCTAATTTAATTTGAATCCTGCACAGCGTTCTACAGCACGAAAACATGCTGCTCAACTGAAATGAGCCATTCTGCTATGACATAGAGTCCTATTCAACATTAGACATTATTAAATGTGCACAGTTGTTCTTTGCTGGTTTAATTTCAAACTGAGTCCCTCTGACCTCAAAAGGCCAATCACCTTTGAACAGCTATGACAAAGCTGAGGGTCTTGGCCTAACAAACCAGTAGTCACAGAAACCTTTCTATTTGATTGCTGTTTCTGCTCCCTGAAAGCCCAATCACTTTTCCTGACTGAAGTCATAGTTGGAAATTTGCGGTAGCTGGTTGCCACAAATATGTAAACAATTCAAAAGTGGCTTAAGAGCATCATCAGTGAACGTTTGTCCATCTACAGTACAGTCAAATCCAGCTCTGCCTCTTATAAGCTGTGAGGTACCAGGCAAGTCATTTAATCATTGGAGTTTGGGTATCTTCCATTATTAACTGGGGATAATTTTGACCTCAAATAAATGCCAATAAAGATTATGTGAAATAAAACATCCAAAGTTTGTAACACTGTGCCTGATAGAGTATGTGTTCCATAAATGATAGCTACTGTAATGGTTGCTATTTTTATTTACTTTGCCCCTCAAAGCTCGGCACTCTTATCTCCAAGCATCCTGGGGAGATTCTGCTTCCCATGTTTCTAATAATCCTTTGCACATGATACTACACTTTGCTGGCCCTATTTTAATATTTTACTTCTCCTTTTCATCCTGTTCTCAGCTCAGCCATATTTTCCATGGTGTAAAAATAGAGACATTCTCCTAATGTACTCTTGTCACGTATTTTAAATTCTAAATCTTGAAGGAGATACCTGTGACACAGAATACAAGTTTGATATTGATGAGGGCATCACCGGTAGAAGGAATTTAATGAATGTATCTTACAATTCTCCTCAGATAAGCAATCAGAAAAAGCCCCAGTGCATCACCAAAATGAGGGGAAAGTGAAATCCCTATCAGACACTGGGGTGTTTTCTCTTTGATCTGCCACATGTCATCCTGCTTGTCTGGAGCTGTGCACCAGCTCTCTGGCAGGCAGTATCTCTGCTCACGAAGATGAACAGGTGCAGTGACTTTTCCCATAGGGAGGGCAAAGATTAATGAAGTGTGTGTGTAAATTCTAGGAATACGAGAGGCAGCAGTCAGCCTTTTAATAATACTTCAGTTAACACTGATATAATGCATTAACTAACCCTCAGCAGCACATTTTGACTCATTTGTTAATCTTGTTCTGAACAGCAGCTGTTCAACTGTATCAAAAAGCACTGCTTCCTTACTGCATGTTAAAGAGCCCAAAGCCACGTAGAAACAGTCTAGGATGTAGTCATCGTGCTTGGCTGAGAGCAGGTTGTTAGTGAGGACAAGAAGAACACAGAATATTGAAAGTGTAAATAAATGTTAAATCATTACCTACATCGTGGATCATGGCAGGCTTCCTGGTAGTCCAGCACAGCAGATTTTATATGGAATTTCCCAATAATCCACGGCCTTTTTATATCTTCTATATGTGTACTAATGCTATTTTGTAGACTAGAACAACTCCCAGATAATTTGAAAGCTAGGTCACATTTTACTAGTTCCCCCATATTTACCCATTCTAGTTAGATCGCCTCTGTTCATGTTTCTATTACCCTCCCTTCCATTCTTCCATTGGTCATACCATTTTATAGAAATCTGCTTTAATTTATCTGAAAATCCCACTCAGCTTTGAGTCTTGGGGGCTGAGGCTGTGTGTTATTTATTTCTGTAGCTCCATAGTCTAGCACAGTGGTTAGTAACTGGTAAGTTCTCAGCAGTTTCATGTGGTCTTAATAAATCAATTAATAGAATGCATGTAAGTTAAGAGATTTTTATTTGAATCAGGATTTTTTGTCATTTAGATTCAAAAACCCACAAAAAATGGTGATAATTACATTTTTAAGAATTATTGCCTCTTATAATGACTACGATTGAAAATAATTATTACTACTGAAACTAGCCTTCTCTACATAAGGACTAAGAATCTATTTCATTCTTTTTACCATGACAAATCATTCTGACTATCCAGTGGCTGAAAGTTCTGCTAAGTATCATAATTAAGCAATAGTTTTAAAAAATGCCAGATATTAAGAAGCAGAGAAATTGCTCTCTGAGCAAAATTTTCTGTACCCCATGCCTTTAAAAATTATGTTCTCTTTTTTACCCACTGATTACCCACTCTATCTCTTGTCTGTTAACTGTTTTCCATTTTTCAAACTCAGCTTCACTGCGTGTTTGAGGCAGACTCCAATCTATAACATGCTGTACCTATACCCATCCAAGTAAACATTCTGTGTGTTAATTGATTGTTCAAAGTGAGTTCGTCACTAATCTATTCCCTTTTGAATGACCAGGACCAAGTCTGTTCATATTTGTATCACTTCTTTCTGTCAGAGTATCTAACACATAGTAGGTTCTTAAAATTACTTAACAGATAAATCGTTATTTAATATACATAGTGACTTTGGATTATGGCTGTTTAGTGTCCATGATGATTGCATTTTAGCAGGAGCATTTTCCTGTCAAGGATAATAAATCTAAGTTTAAACACAACTGCATATATGAGAAAAGCTTCCAAAGCTTGGCTCGTGGGCTGGTACTTCATCTTTTCTATGTCTTTCTTGAATTAAAGCTCACAAATTTAGTGCTCTCAGCACTATATCACCCAGTAGCTGACTTGATTTACTAGAATAACCCAATGCAAAGTTTATGTGTTTAAAGGATGGATCACTGAAATACACAGGCACTCTTGGGAAATAAACCTAATAGAGACTTTAACATCGGTTCTGAAAACACTTCCACCTTGAGATGGCTTTTTGTAGCTATATCAAGTATGTGGAGACTAAAGATATGCACACACACACACTTCCTTGGGCTCTGTTTTTCATTTTCTTGATATGAACAGCTCTGTAATATGGCAGATTATAAGCCCTGTGATATTTGGCATGGCTTATGAAGGTTGGGTTTGCTACGTTGCCATATAAATGTTATTTCCTTATCTATTACCATCCTGGTGGAAGCAACCCACCAAGTAAATAGTGCTCTAAATCTTACACAGTAAGTTTGTGCAGTTGAGTCCATGATTATTAAAATTATTTCCCTAAGTCTATTCCTAGCATGAGAGTTCCTTCAGGATGTAGACTTTGTCTTATGTATCTTTGTATTTCCATTCTATTATTGCATAGTACTGGACATGAATTAAGTGTTTAATAAATACTTGTCATTTGGAAGCTGTTGTTGAATTTCCATACACTTACATGCTTTTTTCTTACAACACACAAAAAGCACACAAACTCATAATATTTGGGGCCTAAAGGGATTTTTTGAAGCCTAAATTATCATGTATTTGATAGCTTTGTCCTGTCATTCATTGCTGACTATTTATACATTCTCTATTACATTTTCCATTTTATGAATTGTGAGTAGTAGACATTTCCTTTCTTCAGTGGATTCCATGCATATCAAAATTAGGAACCTATTTTGATATCTCAATGACATTAAAGCTAGTAATTATCCCTCCTGCAAAGCAGAATTGCATAGTGGGAAAGAGCATGATTGCCAACATCTAACTGATACAAACAGCAGGATTTGCTGATAAACAGGATGGAAAAAGAGCATTAGAATGGTACCTAGACTGTACGCATCACTTATGAAAATGGAATGGCTATAGGAGAGCCACTGTTTTATAGGAAACCAGTTCTTTGGACAGGTTAGGTCTGAGATACCCCATAGACATCAGAGTTAGAAATATTGATTAGGCAGTTGGATATAACTCTCTAAAGTTCAGAGGAGAGATTTCCCACTAAAGATAAAAACAGGGGTATAGCAAAACGAGATGTTATTTCAAACTAAAAGATGGAATTAAGTATTCCGTGAATGTTGGGTGTCTTTACTGAAGTTATCACTGTTGTCATCATCATCACTGCGAGCATCATCATGTTTATGGTCATTGTCAGCCCTGTTTTTTGTGAGGGCATCAGAATCACAGGTCTCTTTGGAAATATTGTCTAATATGGAGATGGTCATGTTGCAATAATTGTTTGTCTTTACTTATATAATAAGAAAAGGCAGACATGAGAATGAACTGGGGAGAGAGAGCGTGAACTGGGAAGAGAAAGTGCAGCAATTCTATAAAATGTAGCTGGAAGAGCAAAGGAGATTTTGGAGTTGATTAAAACATTGTCAGGCCTAAAGGTCTTTTGAATCCATTTGCATACATGATCAAGAATAGTTGATATAAATTAAATCTAAGTGATGAAACAAACCTATTCGATTCCCAGGGAGAGATTGTTTGAGTAATTAAGGGCAGGTCTGTGCTTTTATTTCAGAAGCATAATATTTGCATTGTATAATAGAGCTGTGCTAATCTTACAATGGTTTTTTTCTGCTCACAATTCCTTTTCTTAGTCACTGATACTTAAAATGATTCAGAAACCTCATGTAATAATAACCTCTCAGGAAAATTCCAACAACTTAGGCACCATTCAAAATAAATTCATTTACCTGGCTATTCTCTATTAAGAGTGGGTCTCATTGCAGATAATCAGTAGGCTGCAATGTCAAATTCTATTTATGAATTAGAAATTAAAATTCCTAGCCCTGAAGTGGGATTTAGCTAGTCTTTTCAACATTTATTTTAGTTTTAGAAAATAATTCTACAATGTCTACTACTATTACTAATATTAACACATTAACTTTCAATAGTTTCTATCTAATGTGCCAAGTACCCTACTAAACACTCGAGAATTTATTGTATTTAATCTTGACAGCAACCTTATAAGGAAGCCATTGTCCTTGTTTTACAGATGAGAAACAAAAATAAGGGATTTTAGGAGAGTGTTTCTTAAAGCAGAATCAGATCAGGAGGTCTGGAGTGAGGCCTGAGATTCTGCATGTCTAACACACTCCCAGGCTGAATTAAGGGATGCAACAAAAATTTTCCTGGTCCAGAGCTGTTGCTTATCATCTTATTTTTAACCCAGTTTTATCCCATTGTAAAACCACGATCCCTTCCAACAGTCGAGCTCCTTTCCCTAGTATCCCATGGCAACCCAGCTCCATAAGGGGAGAAGCCTGCTTCATGTTTTCTGTATGTGAGTCTGTGAGGGTGCCCTAATGTTTGAACTTCATCCATCTCCTATAACTGCTTCTTTCTTCTGCCACCCAACCAAGTCAGGGGTCCAAGTTTTGCCTTTAGAATTTTCCTATTCCCTTGCACTTAGTAAAGAGCATAAAATGTGTGCTTCTTTGCCCAGACTCTAAGGATCAAATTCAAGGGCTTCCCTAGATTCTCTAGGTAATTGTCCATTCTTCCTTCCCATCCACTGCTCTTCTGCCTTTTTAGATTATCACACAGAAGGTGTGGAGGAACGAAGAGCCCACTGCTCCCTTTGCCCTCCCACCTCCTACCCTCCTCCCTACCATGCCTTTCCCACTTATCTTCTCACTCATGCCATTTGCTATTCTTGGAATAACCTTTTACTTTATTCTACCTTCTCTCCTCTTTTTTGAAGGTTTTCTAAAATCTCACCTCCAACACTAAAGTTTTCCAAAAATGAAGCCCTGTGATAATTCCCTTCCCAAGACTGATGAGTAACGTTCACATTTTTTTATCCCATGAACTACAAACATACTTTCCTAAATGAAAATGTCTATATAATTTGTCTTTCCCATGAAATTTTTGTTCTACAGCTGTGAATGTTGTAGATTCATATTAGAGCTACAAATTACCTGAGATTTTTATCTAGTAAAAAATAACCATCATTCTACAACTAGATAATTAATCACAGAAAGCACATATTTTTTAAAAAATTACTAGTTACCAATATCCTTGTAAGAATTGGGTAAATAGAGAAAGTTATGTGCCTAGCAATTTAAGTGCATGTCAGGGGGGGTGGGTGAAAGAAAATACTAAAAATTTTAATAGCACAGTTTATTAGTAAAATTGCTGAGAACAAAAATAGTTCGGTACAAATTTAGTATTCTTTCCACTCCGCCACACTGGAATTAAGGCATTTAAAATTCTCAGACTATGACAATAACAGTGTAAAAGTAAGTGCCTGGGCTTTTAGGACTCAAAGTAACGAGACATTTGAACCTTTCTCTGGCCACTACTGTTAAGACATACATGTTTGGCCATATTGGTCAAGGAATATGTCAGAAAGCATTCCCTGCCTTTTAAAATCCAGAAGCTGGTCAGGGAAAGAGGAACCTGATGGTGGGGCCCTGAACTCATCTAAATGAAATAATAATAGAGACCTTGAGACATCTGTAGTCAAACTGCAGCCCTAAGTTCACCTTTTATGGTATTAGGGTATTAAATCCATCCTCTGAAGCTGTCCTATCAACCTCCTGAGGAAGCAAGAAAGAAAAGGAGAAAGAAAATAGTGCTTCTTGCTATATTTCAGACTTGGTTTTACACAAATCAGAGTTCCCATTGTGTTTGATGCCACTACCTTCAATTACAGACATCTGAAATTGGACACCTCTGAAGTAAAACTTCTCTTCTTATTCTCTACCCCCATTGTTCTCTTAAAATCACTGATGCTGCATCCCAAATCTGGGCATTTGATTTCATTCTTGATGCCTACCTCCTCTATACCCGTATTCTCCCCATGTAAGCAATAATAGAGTATCAGTTATATATGGAAAATTCTTTGGATCCATTTTCCTCTGTCTATCTCAGATGTCAATATGTTAAATCCAGTACCTCATCATGTCTTCCTTGGAAAATTGCAATTGTAACCAAATGCACCGGATGCTACTCCATTTTCAATATGACAAAAACTTTCTCACAGATATTTGTTCCTTGACACAAGACTGATCGCAACAGCCTTTGGTGAATATTTACTACTGACTCTTTGTCTTTTGGATTAGTCTTTACTTCTCTCATTAGCAGGTAAGGTCTTCTACAGTCTGGCTCAGCACAAAAATATGTTCTTGGTAACGCTACATAACCATCAGCCAACGGCACTGAGTTGAATCTCGAATACCAGGAACCAAGGGTGTATACCTTACTTTGATTTGATTGTTTTTCAGGGTTTATTATATACAAAATCCATAGTTTCTCTTTAATCAGAATATTCTATATCCTTCAACCATTAAAAAATTAATCAGAGTCTAAAAGTTTAGCCTTAGTAATTACTGGGTGGCACCCACTTTCTACAAGGAGATAAGGTGCACATTAATAGCTTGAAGTCTGTTGAATAACAAAGCACTTTGTTTATTTCTTTTTATCTTTATCAATTGTTTTTATTTTCTTTTGGGGAATATATGTTTTAGTCGGTTGGAAAAATATTTTAATTTTCATTAGCTATCTTGTAAGATTTTAATCAGGCACAGGAAATTTCTGTGTGCTACTTAAAAATAAAAGGAAATGTCTTAGCTTTAGTGAATTATTTGACTTTAAAAATTGCAAGATAAAATATCACAGGAAAGAATAGTTTCTTGGCCTGCTTCTATGAGAACTTCTTTGGATGAATACATTTGCAGAGACGTATGAAAGCATTCATTAGAAGTGAATCATGTGTACTTTCTTCAAATAATTTTCCATTCAAGTGACAGTTAATTCATAGTTTATAGATTCAGGGCCAATAACTACACAATCCACATACCAGGAGGAGTAGCAACAATTTATAAGATGCTCCAGGTTTCCTGAAGTTAGAGTATATTATGTCTACACAGATGATAGGGTGAGAATTGAAATGTGAGATTGTCAGCATCCCTTTGATATCTTTTAAACAAAGATCCTAATAAACATTGACTCATTTTCACTCCATGTGGTCACATGGAAGAAAAATTTTGTTGAGGTCTTGGAATCTGAGGCATGCAACGAACCTAGATTTCTTTCTGGCATTTTTTTTTCATTTTTATAGTAGAAATATTTTATTCTTCAGATATCAGCCTCATTACATTTGCAAGCTACAAAGATACATAAATAGCACTCAGAGCATTTGTGCATATGATGATCTTGGTAATTTCAAGAGGCCTCCACCAATTTACCACTCTACAGTAGCCAAAGTAGGGAAGCGGGGAATTTATCTCCTGCACATTATCTACTTGCTAATGCTAAATGCCACTGAAAATAGCTATCTTCAATATGTTTTTAAATGGAGAAAGCATATTTTCCTAGAAGAAATAAACTATGACTCAATTACTGTGTAAAATTATTTGTTTGGTGGGAAATGCCATCTTACCTCCCTTGCTATACCATAGAAAGTAGATTCTTTATTGCTCTGTAGTTTTTCTGCTAAACTGGGTTCTCCGTCATTCAGATATTTTCCTGAGATTGAAAGTTAAGTATTTTGGCAAATGTTCTTGTTTAAGTCTATCAGACCACTACAAGAATTGAGGGAGATATTGAGAGACAGGTCTGCATGGTGGCACCCAATGAAATTACAATTGCATTTTATTATGACTCCTTCAAGAACATTGAAGGTAGAAGGGAAATTTTAGCCATGAACAAACAAAGATAAGGAAGACAATGGTAAATAGAATTTCCATGTCATAAAATATGTTTACAAAATATTTAAAGAGAATTTATCCTTAGCATTTACAAAACAGATTCTCTGCTTAGTAGGTAAAATGTCTTGCTTTCCCACTCCGTCACCTTTTTCAAAATCCCATTAAGAATTTTGAAATGGGAGAATTATGGAGAGGAGGTAAGGAAGCCTACTTCCCTCTCTTCAACCGCCCACCCCTAAACTTCACAGAAATGAAGAATGCTTTAACTCCTCCTACTTGTTTCTCTTTCTGTCAGTAAGCAAATTAAGTGCCTCCCTGACATTTTTATGGTAGAACAATGAGAAGAATCCCTACATTCTCCCTCTGGACATTTCCACATGCCTCTGAAGGATTGTGCAGAAGAGCCAGAGGGGCCGTGGAGTATTAATTGCAGTGAGGTAAAAAGGAATCTGTTTCTAGTGATTCTCTAAATAAAGCTCAGAAACCACAGCAAGACTAAGTAAAATAAACCTTTGGCACTATGAATATCAGCAAACAACTTATGCTGAAATGGAAGTAATCTAGTGGATATGCCAGTGTTTGAATCTTCCCTAATCATTGAGTCAAGGGCAATCCATATCTTAAATATCATGGTAAGAAACACAGTGATGGGAACAATTATAACTCTACTGTTACACAATATGTAAATATGAACTTTATTAGATTCCATGATATTCCAGTGGTCCCTAGCAATGGTGAGAGACAGGAAATCATGAAAAGTCCTACTGGCAATCTGTTCAATCAGTTTGAACTGCATGACTTTGGAGTCATTTGGGTTAAAAAAAACAAACTATCCACCATGTCAGGCTCTCAGGTTCTGGTGTCCCACAGCAGGAAGTATCTGATCATCAGGTGCATGATCAAACTGGTCACCTGATGCCAGAACCAGTCTGAGTTGAAACAAGAGTTTTGGTTGTTGTTATTTGCTTTTTTAATTTTTTATTTTTAGGGGTAGCACATAATCCCTTGGTTCAGCCCATTCTTTTATAACAGATAAAAATGGATTTTAATCCCTGTTCTGCAACTCACTTATCTGTTTATCTGGCCTTACTGAGTGGTAGTTTCTTCATCTGTCTAGTTTCTTTATCTGTCCAGTGAAGATACCAAGTCTTTTCCTGTGGGCTTTTTAGAAGAGTAAATACCATACCTGAGTAGCAATAGGAATAGCAATTCTGCATCAGGTTACCCTTGCTGCTTCTAGAGAGTAAGCCTTCTACCTGAATACGAAAGTTGAGATGTTGTATCACTTCTTGAATTCCAAGTCATACCTCAGTTCTTACAAGTGGGCTCTTACCTTGGTATTGATCCTTATGAACCTATTTTGTTCGCTTACCCAGGATCTGGATTTGGAACTCTTCCCCTACTCTTAACTAAAAGACAGCAAGCCAGCAGCCCTGGTGAGCTTCTGAGCATTGTCTTTCCTACCTACTGAACTACCTTGCTGCTCTAAGACTTTGCTCTTAACTCATGTGGGTTGTGCCTAGTTATCATATTTCCTGGGCCTTCCAATAGGAACTTTTTCTTGACTTCTGCAGTTTGGCCAGTTTCCCCCAGAACATGTGGGGAAACCTTTCCTAGTGGGTAATCTCTATGCCGGTAATAGTTTATTCTTCCAAGGGACATGGACAATGCATGGCTGAGTCCCAGGATAGGAAATCACAGGCTCTTGGCAAGATACTAAGAGAGTGGGTTAACTTCTAACAAAGAGAATATAATAAAATAATAATCATCATTGATAGAATAATTCTTAGGTAAGTTATATTTGCTGCTTCACAGCTATCATCTATAAACTTCAGAGTAATATGGAATGCTGATTCTTATTCCTGTTTTACAGATCAAGTAAATTGAGTTCAAATACACTGAGTCACTTGCCAAAGAATGTATTGTTGGTAGTAATTGAAAAATCAAAATTGAATTCAATCAATTGTGGTTCAAAACTTATGCTTTTTTTTTTTAAGAAATGGCTTCCATAGCATCAGAAATTAGTCCCCATTTTTAGTGCTGTTACAGTAAAATTCTAATGTACTTGGAACTTTTGTTTCATATAATGGAGATGATGGCCCCAGCTGGTGCAGCTCAGTGGATTGAGCGCAGGCCTGTGAATCTAACACCATGGAGGTAGGTTTTTCCAGGAATAGTCTATTGTTCTAATATCCATTATCAACAACTATGGAGACTGGTACTTAATTCTCTAACACACTTATCATCAGAGGTTTTTCTCCTTAACTTGGGGATGTATGAATTATATAATGGTGGAAGTTTTTTAGTAGGGTTTTATTTGGTTTGGTGGCCTTTGGCATGACATGATTGGGTTTTTACCTGTTTTAAATTAATGGAAGCATCCCTCCGTAGCCATCGCCTGTATCTCTCTGTACACAGCATCAGTCCCTTGATTTTGTGTCATTCTAGGAAGGTATACTGAGAAATAAAATTAATGGATGTAACATCTGAGAGATATGACTTCGTTTATAAAACCCTTGCTTCTGAATAAAGTGGGCAACTATCTGGAAAATTACCTTCCGGTTGGGTCTGGGTTTAAATCACCAACACCACATCTCCAGCCTTGGGTAATAGTTTTGTCTGGGCTGCCTTGTATTTGTTTGGATGAAGGGACTTATCACAGAGCACACATCCTAACACTATTATTCATGCCATTATAAATGACACTTGCAAATGAGAAGGAGGCAGGGGCCCACTGATGAAGTACTCACGACACACTCCTTTTCCATTATCCCACATCCACCCACCCTGGCATTTCTCAATCCAAGTTGTGTACTAATTCTTTTCCTCATCCTATGTTTTCCACACATTCTTTCAGGTCAGTACACAGATGCTTTTACTTCTCTGAGTTTGAAAAATAAATCGTACTCCCACACCCATCTCTAAAAGATTATTCAAGGTCATGACAATAACAGCTCTTTCTTCCTGTGCAGAAAAGAATAACTGTGCTTTCTTACAATGGTTATTCTTTAGTGTTTGCCTTAAAATGCTCTTGGGGTAAAAAAAAAAAGTTAAAAGAATAGTTTGGAGTTTCCATTGCTCTCCATGAATCAAAATGGCTTGCTAAAATGAATTAACACATAATATGTTGAAAGTAAGAGCTTGCTAGGTGCATTATAACATCTAGATCACTTAGTTATTAACTTAGGCTGCACATGATAATCACCTGAAGCACATTAATGTATATATTTTTGTTATCCGTGGTCCTCACTCCTTAATATTATTTTCTCTATTGTTGTTCAATTACAAGTTGTTCCAATTTTTCCTCTGTTACTTTCTCCTATCCTGCCCCCCCCCCCGCCCCGCACTGCCTCAGCCAGCCCCTTCCCTGTTGTCCATTATCATGGACAACATATTCCTTGACTACAGCCTTCCCCTACTTTCCCCCATTACCCTCTCCACTCTGGTCACTGTCAGTTTGTTCACTCCTTAATATTCTCAAAATAATCACGGTTTGGTGCTCAGGATCAGTATTTTTTAACACATTTTTAAAGTGCTGCCTGGTTGAGATTCACTAAGCCAGATGATACGACACAGGGGTTAAGAACATAGACTTTGTAGTGAGCCTGGCGTTGGATCTTAGCTCTCTCATCGGCTAATAAATCTTGGGCATTTGTTTAACTTTCCTCATCTTCAGTGTCTTCATCTATAAAATAGCTTGATGATGCTTACTTAAGAACTTATTGTGGGAATGGATTTAGATAATGAACATAACATACTTAGAGAGGACCTGGTACTTAGTTATTGCTCAATGAGATTTTGTTTCTATTTTTGTATTTTTGTTTTTTATTTTAGTGGGATGATTAAGTTTCTCCAGATTTTTAAGTGCACCTCTATTGTAATACTCTAGCCAGAAGATGATACTTTTAGTGACTAATATTTTACTTAAATTTCCAAATTTGAATGTATCACAAATACCAATAGTCATCATTGCAAGCATATATTAACTACAATAGTATATGCCAGGCTTTGTGTTGAATCATTTATATAAATTATATTTTTAATCTGTTTGAAATTTTGAGGTGTGCTCGAATCCATTTTCATAGGGAAAGATAGAAATTTTCCGAGATTTAAATCCTTTCCCAAATCATCTGATGTGAAGAGTTGGGACTCAGATCCATGAATCTAAACTCAGACTTTTAGCCATTACACTATCTGCCACGCCATCCACAAATCTGTACAGGGTCCATATATCATCTTTTTAAACAAGGCACCTTTCTCATTCCCTTCTTCACTAAACTCAGAGAATGAAAACCAGGGCCAGCTTCATGCAGTGCAGTTGTACAGGAGCCCATGCTCAGAGAGCCCTGTGCTTGGAATGTAACTCTTTGCAAGTGTCACTTTGAAATGCTTTATGATTTTATCTTTGAACTTATGTTTATAAGTGAAATCTAATAGGACAATGGTTGGGTGCCTTGGAACCTGGAGGCTTGGCTGTAAACACAGTGCAAACACAGTCATGCTTCCCGTTTCCCTTCTGGGAGCAGCTGTCAGTCACCCATCCTCTGCTGCCCCGTGCCTTGGGCTCAATACAGCCTCCCCTCTAAGTTCCCATCCTACTACTGCTACTTCCTTCCCCCCAAGTGGGTGACTTGGTCACATTAGTTGGGGTGGAGAGGTGTATATTTCACCAGCACTCTCTGCCCCTGACAGGGACCTGCATGCAGTTGCATTAGGGTCAAGTTTGGGTGAACAGCCTGTGACATGTGGCACAAAGCAAAGGTGCAGTCACCCTCAGCCCTACCTGGCAGTTCCATGGCTCATTCAGCAGGTGATGTATTATAGCAAGGACCTTGTTCCCAATCTATTTTTTTTAATAATCTTTATTATATTTTTTCTATTACTACTTAGTTTTCATATACTCCCCTCCCGCCCAGCAATCAGTACCTTCTGATGTAGGAGTTGTAATCTTTTGAAAGCCACACATCTGTTTTGGTTTGAGGTGACACCCCCAGGGAGAAGTACAAGGGGGCTTCTGCAACGCTAGCTGGAGCCCTGCTTTTTCATTTTACACTGGACCTTTAAATTATGTAGTTGGGCCCTGGCTGGTGTGGCTCGGTTGGTTGGAGTGTTGTCCCATTCATCAGAAGGCTGTGGATTTGATCCCGGATCACGGCACATTCCTGGGTTGCAGGTTCTGTCCTCAGTCAGAGTGTGTATGAGAGGCAGCCAATTGATCTTTCTCACATCAATGACCCTCTCTCTCTCTTCCCCCCTTCCTCTCTCTCTCAAATTAATAAATGTATCCTTGGGTGATGATTTTAAAATTATGTAGTTAGTCCTGATGAAAGCTAATAAGAAAATACAGAACAGTGCCACTGAGGTGTGTTTGGGGTGGCTAGCTTGTTGTTTTGAAAGGGAAAAGGCAATCCTGGCCTGGTGGGACACAGGCTGGAGCAGTGTGACCAGAATTTAGATCCACAGGCTCTGGAACCTTAAATGTTCTCAGTGTAAATGCCAGCTCTGCGATTTATTCATTGTGATATTAGGTAAGTAATTCACCATCTCTAAGCCTCAGTCTTCTCTTCTATAAACTTAGCATAATTATTATACTAACCTCATATATTTTACGTAGGGTTAAATAGGACAATGCATGCGGAGCAAGTGTTTAACAGTATCTGCCCCAGATAAATGTTATTATTTATTTTCTTCTTGACTCAGTGCCTCTCTGGGCTGAGGCCAAGTTTGTTGCAATGACGTATTTGATCAGGACCCTATAAAGGAGAAATGACTGATGATAAGTTGCTACTTCTTATTTCTAACTCAGCTCTCCAGGTCCCACCAAGAAAACCTGTTTGTTGAATCAAATTCAAGCTAATTATAGTTTCCTATAGTACTTGCACTGACCATCTCAGAGAATATGTTGCATCTGCAATGAGAACTCCGGCTTTGCTTGTCCTCCTTTCTGCTCCCTGAATGCCATATTGAAGTAGACTAGGAGAAACATTGAAGTAGCAGTCACTGTGCTCCCGCTGAAACAAGGGACCAAGATCAAGCTGTGCCAGACCTCCTGGACCTCCACATCAGCCCACATGAATATCCACATATAGTCCTTCCTTCCTCCTCTTCCTCCTCTCTCTCTCTCTCTCTAGGGATGTCCATTCATAGACTCAGGCTAATGTTCCTTGAAACATTTGAAATGCATTTCCAAGGGACAGGAAGAGCTGCCATACAGAAGCATCATCTTTTTTATTTCCATTCTCCAGCACATTAATTGGTTAGATTGATTTTCTGGACCAACAAGGAGGGGAAATACACATTAAAGAAAGACTGTTAGGTAACACAATTTTTTGTATTTGAAATGCTTTTTTTTCTTAGAAATAAATATGTAAGATATCAAGAGGCCTAGAAAGATCAAGATCAAGAAGTATATTTTTTCTTTAATTCTTCTTATCTAGGTTA